>JACEGR010008268.1:0-38994 GCA_014170235.1 Listronotus bonariensis
TTAAATGTATTCCTATTAATATTAATATTTATGGCCTGTTACCAATTTATATGGGACTGGAACTGATTTGGAGAGGTTGAAGGGGGGAGAATTAGGGAACAGTAACGAAAAAATTATAGGGGCCATTTATAAATTAGGTGACCCGAATTTTAGACCCCCTTGTCACATTTTAGAATATAGTCCCTTTGCTTTGACGTTTTTCTTTATTTTTATTAAATGATTATTAATGAAATGTTATTGCGGAGAGATAATCTCATAGTGAGATTGCTAAATTATTTATAAATATAAATTAAGTTTAGAAATTTTCAAACAAAAGTTCACCTTTAAATCTATAGTTTAAGTATTTAAAATTTTAACATATTACGTAATTTATAAATGGCCCCTAACCTAATGTAATTATTACAAAAGTACCAAATTTTCGGTTCAGGTAAAACTAAACCGGCAGCAGCCACCAGCAAACAATTTGTTATATGGCTTTTTCGTCGATTGAATAATACATAATTCTCTTTCAAATACTGACTGTCATTGATTTATTTTCACTTTCCTTCATGTCAGTACAACATTCATTATCAAGGTGTCTGTTTGGTTTTATCTGAACCGAAAATTTGGTAATTGTGCAATTACATTTAATTGAAAAATTTAATATTGGCTTATAAAAATTATTTAAAATTGGTACGAAGGTTTGTCAAATTCGTCTCTTCAAAATGTTGTCTTACATTTTTTCTTAAAATGTACAGGGGAGCCAATAATTAACCCACTTAAACAATAAATACACCAGCAACCAGTTATGTAAGTCACTATGACACTATAACCAAACAAACATATTTGACATTTAATGTCAAACGACTTTCAGTACATCCTAAAAATAAAGCTAAAATTTTATAATTTTAAAACCTAAATAATAGTAAATTGTTTAAATTTTTATTTTTATTTAATTTTATCTTGACAACGGTGGCAGACTTATCACCAAAACGTCGACTTTTAGTTTTTTAGCTATTTATTTAAAAAAAAAAAAAATTGGACTTTTTGGTTTTTAATTCTGAATTGGCTTGTACCCAAATAAATAACATCCATTAAATGAATCCGCCAAACCAATAAAGAACATATATTTATGATTGCTGATGTTTCAGATTCTAGGTGACACATCCGGTTTAACCGGAAGTGCACTCAATTCTGCTATTTTAAATGAAACACCCTATATATTTTTAAAAAACCAATTCTACAGGCAATTCCAAGATACTACGTGTACCACATGTTATACCTATTTTAATTAGTTTTTGAGAAAATGGCGTTGGAAAATGTCCAATTGTTAAGTTAAAGTTAATAAAACGTAACTTAAAGTTAAGGTTAAAGTTTTTAGGTCTCAACTCAGGATTTCGTTGGGTAGCCCTTCCTGTATATCACTGCAGCTAAATGTAGCCACTTAAATAGTTTATAGTTCTGGAGCTAGTAGCCATTTAAAGTATATATTTGAAGCCCTATAAAATAATCTGTTTATAACATCTAAATACATAGCTACAACAGACCTAATTGAAGGATGGGGGCGAGACCAACCCCTAAATTTTCAAGTTCGCAAGTTTTTCCATAAAAACAATTTTTTCTAGGATCCTAGATCCTTAAACTTAATAAATATAAATTTAAAGTAATAGAAAGAGCTAATCGAATCACTACTTCTTCAAGCTGAGACCAATGATCTGAAAAATAAAACGGATAGCTAATAGAAAATGTTCCCCATATATTTTCAATAGACCTGCGCACGAATTTTTAACCCCACACTGGGAGAGTTGCTGTACACCTTTGCACATGCGCAGTTGTCATAAAAGTTAGCCAATATAATGTTGGCAACATTGACAAAATTTGCAGTATTTTAATAAATATAGTGGTTTGCAACACTGAAAATGTTTACCTACATAGCAACAGGGCCACACTCATTAAAATTATCAATTTTAGGCGTTCAACCAATTATAACCGCGGTAATAATTGGTGACAACTTTGACATATAATACATTGTTTAAACGTCAACATAACCTATTGGTAAATACCGTTTTAGAATTGGTTCTTCGCCTAAAATTGATGAATATAATTGATAATTTGGGATTTTCCTATTGTAAAATCCAGGTAAAATTGACGCCGTCGGCCGCCCAAAAACCAACCTCTCATCTACGGTCGACCGTTATTAGTCATTTGGTATTCTCGCAAAGCACAAATGAAAGGACATTTGTGCTTAGCCAGTCTTCGTGTTTTTCAGTGGTGTTTTTAACTTTCGTTTATTTTAGTTTTCATAAACCAAAACTAAATAATGAGTAATTGTATAGGGTTGTTTTGCAGAAATTGGAAGGTTTTTCTTGTGGTTTTGATTGCAAATATGAGGTCAGTTTGTCCCTAACTACGAAAGCTACGGAAGTTAGTCCTCAAACTAGTTACACCAAAACTAATTGGTTTAATGATAAAATAAACCAATTACCAATTGATTTAGTATTGTTGTGTCAAAGTAGTTTTAAGAAGAAATATAATAACGCAAAAATATCGTGCAGTTTTAAGGTTAAGTGAAAGCGGGTCCAGCAAAAATGGAATTCAAGTTGAGATTAGTGCTTCAAAGCACTGTCGTATACTAAAAAGACAAAAAAAGTACCCAATATCTAAACCGGTTTAATTTTTAGGGACTTCTATGGAAGACGAGTACAAACTTAAAATAAAATATTTAAATATGCGTATATATCCAAGAAACAAAATTAGGTAATTGTCTAGAAAGTTGCGGCAACTCCGATTTTGACGAAATTTGGTATACGGTGGTTTTTGGGGCGCTGATCACGAATCTATTTTTTTTCGGAAACGTTTTGATCTTGAGATATTCGTCATCATGGTCAAACTGTTCTTATTTTTACTATAATTTCCTTTTTTGCACCAAGTTACTGATGTAACACTAAATTAGCAAACAATATTTTATTTAACTATAAAAAATCCTTTTAAAACATGTTTTTCTTATTGGTTTTTAGCCTTTCTTTATTAATATAAAAAGTTTGCTTTAAATCAAGTCGCCATGTCTAAAACCATTATACACATAGGTGTATGCATGGTTGCAGCGTTTTAGGGGTAAAGATTTGGAATTTAATGAAAAAACGTGTAAAATAATTAAAATAAAGTATTTTTTCAAGATGTTTATATAATATTGTGTGCCTGTTAAGTGTTATATCAAGAATTTTGTGCAAAAGAAGGCGGAATAGAGTGTAACTAAGAATTTAATTTCAACTTTAAAGATGAATATCTCGAGAACGAAACGTTTCAAAAAAAAAAACTCGTGATTAGCGCCCCAAAACCCTCGTCTACCAAATTTCCAAACCCAGCCCTGTTGTTTGTTTTCCGCTAGTCTGTAAATTTTTAGTGCGCATGCCTACAAGGGGACTGCGCAGTGCCGACGTAGGGGTTATTGTCATTTTTGCTGTATTTATCCTTATTATTTTTCAGATCAGTGGCTGAGACACTTGCACTAATGATCTAAATTAATAATCAGACATCATTATAAATACAAAAAACAAAAAATCAATATTTTGGTAAAATCTTGAATGACTATTTTGTCTCTAAGAGTATCAATTGGTTTATAGCAGGTAGTATTTTTATAGGAAACCCAGGGGAACAATATTTTTTAAGTACCTATTGCGTTAAACGAGTCTGTCGAGACTATAAAATTTAAAATTTATCGGTTAGATCTCAAAAAGTAGCAAATGGATTATCATTATACTTAAAATGTCAAATTTTATTAAAAGGTAAAAAATCCTGTTGTCTGCAAAGTTGGTTTACTGACAACGTCGACAGAATTATCACCTTTATCACCGCAATTATCGTTGTTATAAACAATTAACATCACATTCAGTTTTCACTGCACGCTCACTCAAGTAGAACAGAAACAGATGTCGAACGCTGCCAAACACGGATATTGTGCCTCTTTGTCGTTCGTTCCGCGCTCTCGCTTGCACTGCATTAAATGAAACGCGCGAGGTAACGCCGCATGAGTCATGTTTTTTAATAATTTTAATAATAATTTTAATAATAAGCTCTATATTACCAATCAAGTCCTTTCATTTAATACCCATATTAAGGCAGGGCCGTATTATCCATTAGGCTGACTAGTCTACAGCCTAGAGCGCCATGAAAAAAATAAGAGCCAGACAGGGGAGTAATAGGCGCTAGACAGGGAAGGTTTTAAAAAAGTTTAGGTTAAGTGGGGATTTTTGGTGAATAAATTCTCTGTAAATAGGGTGCTTTGCAATGATATAGGGAAATAGGTGCCTGGTACTTAAAAATAGGTGGTACGGAGAGGAGAGAACTTTTTTTTTTGCTCTTCAAAAATTTTTTGGTGGAAAATAGGCGCCTCAGGAATTGTAGCCTAGTGCGCCTCACACCGTTAATACGGCCCTGTGCAGCCGGGTCCATCAAATTATAAGACATAGTAACGTCAAAATACACTGGGTATCCCTCTTAAAATAAGAAAATTACCCGAAAGTAATAAAAAACAAGTGAAAAGGTAAAATAATGCACATTTCTATGATGTACCTATCTACCAAACTTTATTTTATTATCTTAAATAATAAATAAAAAGTTTTGGTGGCAAGCCACCTGCTAGGGACACTCTGTATAGCGTTCAGAAAAAACCGTTGGCGCCCGAAGGCAATATGTTTAATTTTTGCTACGTAAATCCCGCCCCCTGCCCACCGCAGCGTCACTAAGTAATTCAATTAAACCCCCGTAAGCCGGTTGTAATCCATTCAAGCTCGAATGGATCCAGAATTACTTGATTTAATCCGAGTTAAAGTGTTCGTGTAAACAAGATATTATTTCCGAGAAATTAGTTCTCTTCCCACTGTGTTTAAAATTTTCCATTTAAATATTGAAAAAAGTGGAATTTTCACTTGTTATAACCACAAGAGGTCAAGGTGGGCGTCACATTTGAAAGTAACCTTAACTGGCATAATCACATTGTATCTATAGCCACGGCAGCTTCAAAAAGCTTGGATTTCTCTTTCAAGCCAAAATGTATTTTTCCTCTTCTAATTTATACACTTATATGTGTCCCAAATCCAACCTCCCTTGGAATATTGTTCTCATATCTGGGGCATGGCGTCCCCCACAACCCTAAGCATTCTTGATTCTATTCAAAGAAGAGCTATTCGTCTCATTAATGATCCTTCACTTACAGAAAGGCTTCCGTCTCTTGCACATCGTCGGGCTGTGGGGGATTTATCGCTTTTTATAGGTACTTCCATGGCTTCTGCTCTGAAGAATTGTCCAGTATAGATCCTCCACTTACGGTTCCCAACAGAGAAACTCGTGGTTCCGCGCATATGCATCCTGCTGCCGCGGAGGTCTTTCCTTCCCCCCAAATCTTCAAGTGTTTAGTCCCATGTCAACAAACTCCCTCTTACCTCGCTTAAGACACCCACGGTACGTTAGTATTTAGGCTTTAAGCCTTCGTGGTTTGTCCAAAGATAAAAAAAACACTTTTTAAATTTATAAATAAATAAGAGTAGCCACGCCAACTTCGATTTCTCGAGAAGAAGAGGCTTTGCGAAAATTTTAAAAATGTGTGTACCTTTTAAGGTCAGTAAGATGCATACGACTATTATATTTTTAATGAGGCAACCTATTATTATTAATTATTTTAAATTTATTAATTGCTACATAAGAATATTTAGCACCTCAATACTGAAGTTGGGAGCTCATCCGTCGCGATATCAATTGGTCATAAATTGGTCATGATTAGTCAATGAGTTGCAGTAAGTTGTCAGAGATAAAATAAAGTTCAAAAAAGGTGTTTTATAATTAATTCTTGTTATATAAAAATAGGTAGCACCTCAATTTCAACATTTAATGCCCATTCAATGCTAAATAAATTGGTCACGAATTGGTCACAGCAGTGGTTTACCGCTGTTTTAAAAAAATATGTATATCGTCGTCTTAGTAAGGAAAATGCGTACCTCCAAATTTATACAAAAATAGGATTTTCATCTCATCTGTTAACGAGCACATTAAGCTAACTTTAATCAAATTTCTGTGTCCTATGCGTCTTACAATAAAAAACCCGCGAAGGCAACATAATTAGTCGATATAATTTTATGGGAAAATCTCCTATAAAATTATTAAAAAACAATATATTAATTAATTTTGCAATTAAATAATACAGTAGCACTTTTAAATTACCTACATATCACATAACACATTTCAGTAAAACATATAATTATTTGTAGTATTAAGTTTTTAAATTTTCCTGGAAAAGCTAAAGCTAAAACGGAGTTAAGCGGTTTTCTAACTAAAGCGACGATATGCTTAACTTGGTCACTAATGGTTCACGGTTAATCAGTAGGTCACTAAGACCCACTGACCAATCGTAACCAATTCGTGACCAATTTATATAGCATTGAATGAGCCCTGAATGTTGATATTGAGGTGCTACATATTTTTTCAAAAATCAGTGTATAACTACTCCTGCATGTTTGAATTAACTTCTCTTAATTCTATTTTACTGCTGACCAATCACTGTGGCCTAATGACCAAACGTGACCAATTCTTAACCAATTTTAGAGCACGAAACGACCACCGAATGTTACAGTTGAGGTGCTAAATATATTTATGTAGCAATTAGTTACTTTAAAATTTTAAACCCTTTATATTAATTCCAGTATCTTTGACCAAAAATTAAATATCTATTACCAATTCTCTCATTGATACTAGCTTTCAAAATTTGTTTTTTTAATCTAAAATTTTAAATTTTGGGCCGCTTACAAAAATTTCTCGTCTTTGAATTTCTTTATTTAATAGGGAACTCCTTTAACCTTTAATTAATCATGCTGACCAATGTTCACCATTTTGTGACCAATTACATCCTTTTTGATTGAACCATGTATGATTAGTTTGAGGCGGTAAAGTTTTTTCGATAACCTTAATATTTTAAACACGCCGTAAAAGTTGTTGTATGGATGACCACTTCGGAGCGGTTTTTCAAACCCCAAATTTTATATTTTGGGCCGCTAAATAGATAGGGATAAACAAGGGAAATTTTTTGCTTAATATTTATTTATTGCAAAATTCACGGGTAACCAAATTTTACAGGTTTTTAGATTCAAGGTGTTAAACTAAAAAACAAAACAATGTTTTTTGTTTAAATATCTTAAATATTCTTTACCCAATTTTGATTTAATTTGGCAATGGTATTTATTACTGACTTAATTGCGTTTAATAGGTCCAGTGGCCTCTAAAGCGGCAACCGAAGGAATATTTCTAACAAAAAATCGGTACGCCACTGACTGTGTAAATGTGTATACATTTTTGTGTTTTCATTAAATTAGGTAAATAAAAATACAGCTTTTATGTTTTTTTTTTGTATCTTGTTTATTTTAAGAAAAAAAAATCCACCTAAATGCATATTTTTGAACAATTACGTATTGCGGGATTTTTTTCTTTTAAAATTACATTTTTATAATATCTAGTCTAACATTTTTTTAAAATAAGTGTTTTTAAACTTTTTCAGTTTTTAAAAAGTTTAACATCCTGTATCTTAAAAACGGAAAAATTAATCTAGTTTTTATTGCATTTATGCAAATAAAAATGTAAAATTACATTTTGTGTTTATTCTAAAAATGGAAAATTTGATTCTATTGCCTTATATTCTATATCTTGGTATAACATTGTTGCATTTCCAGACAAAGAGTCCGATGTGCAGCTCTTAAACGACATAGAGCTCACTGACTCAAGCACAAAAGATAAAAGCAAAAGGGCCAAATTTTAAATCGATATATATTTTCTTTACTAACTTAAAGTTGTAAAGAAGTGGAAAGCACTACGTTTTGATTTTATTTTTGTTCAAAAATGGATAGGTGACTATTTCCAATTTAAGAGCTAAAAATAAGGATAATAAAATGCACTTATTTATAAATAAAAGTTTGCAGCTTGATATTATTACACATAAACTAAATATCCGTCTTTGCTTAGGTACAAAAGGGTTTTCATTTAAGCATAAAGAAAGAAACAAATAAACATTAAAAACTAAAAAAAAATGATAAAAGAAACTTTTTTTTTAATGGGACACCCTGTATATTATGTCACCAATAAAAAGGTCGGTCTTTTAAAAAGCTTTACGAAAATACCGCATCATTTATATCTATCTTTAATAGTTTCAGAAATATGGCCTTTTAAATCTGGATATAATTTCCATTACATCTACAGTATCAGCTTAGTGCCGGCTGGCCGTAGGTTAGTATAATAGAACTTGTAGGTACTTTTTTATCTTTGGACAAACCACGAAGATTAAAAGCCTAAATCCTAACGTACCATGGGTGTCTTAAGGGAGGTAAGAGGGCGTTTGTTGATACAGGCCTTAAATACTTAAAGAGTTTGTTTGATTGTTGTAGTTTCTTGCTTCAATGCTGGCCTGTCGGTTTTCTGGACTAGGATCATGTAGAAACTTTTTGTGAGCCTAAACTTTTAAAATTCTAGCTTTATTACAAGATTTGGAAAACCAGGGTTTGTTATTAGATTGTTTGGGGTTCTTGATGGTGTGTGGAATAAAGGTTTCAATACCCAATTGAGTTGATTCAGTTAGTTGATTGCAAATTTGAGAAGGATCACGAGAAGAAAAGCAGATGGAATCCCAGGGGTAAGTGGCTAAGAAGTCCCTCAGGCCATCCCAGTCGGCTGAGTTGTAGTGCCATACGGTGTGTGGTGGCATGCATTTATTTACCTTGATGTGCAGCGTAAGATATAGTAACTAAGCCATGATCTGAGCGACCTAGGGGAGCTGTGACAGATGCTTGATAGGGTTCGGGGTTGGTGGTAAGAAAGAGATCTAGGGGATTTGAACTGTGATTTGGGACTCTAGGAAAGTAGGTGGGTTCCATAATAAGGTTAGTAAGAGAGTTACTGACTGCGAAGATTTCGGCTGCTCTGCCTTAGGGGTCAGTATTTGAAGAGCCCAGCCAATTCTTATTATGGACATTGAAGTCGCCAAGCACGATTACTTCAGCCGATGGAAACTAAGAAATTATGCTATCGATCTTTGTTGAAAGAAAGTCAAAGAATTCGACATAGGAATTATTAGATGGGGGCCGGTACAAACAGCAGATAACTTTAGTTGAAGACCTAAGGGAAAGTTTAAGCCAAAGAATATCGGGCTTACCCGATTCAAGATTGGAAACTCGAGCACAAGCCAGATCGTTGCGGACGTAAGCAAATACGCCACCATGTGGGCGAAAAGACGAAATAAGTTCGTAGCCTGGGAACAGAAGGTGGCTGGTTGAAGGTTTAGAACTTATTTGAGTTTCCATTAGAAACAGTATGTGGGGCTTAGATGACTGAAGGTGATGGTGAACGGAGTTTATATTGTTGTTAAGCCCACATATATTTGCAAAAGAAATTAAACTTCTTAATGAAGGCCTCCCAGATGCACCCCTTGCCCGAGGATCCGAATGGAGGGGTATTTTACCTCCGGAACACTTTACTTTCGGGTGTGCCGCCATTATTTGTACATAGTTTGGGGGGTAAAAAGAAAAAAAAGAAAAGTAAAAGAAAAAAGAAGGAAAACTGACTCACACACCCTGAACCCGAAACGTCCGTTAAGACTTCACGGGTCCTTTAAAGGGTGAGTGGGGTGGTACCACTTCAGGCGAGGAAAGCTTCTCTACCACCTACTCAGGTATCTACTATTTTTAGATTTAAGTGGCCACATTTTGAAAACTAATAAAGATAGATATATCAAATGTAGTATTTTTGTAAAGCTTTTTTAAATACCTTTTTTTTATACTCAAAAGATAATAGATGAAAAAGTTTGAAACTTTTATACAGGACGTTTTTTCTATCCTTCTTAGTTATAGTTAAAGGGGGTGGCAAAATATGAATGAAAACCCTGTACACAGGTTAAAAAACTTAGAAATAAACTTGCATTGACTTTTCCAAAAAAGCTTCTTATTAAAAATGGAATGGCAGTTGTTGGTAGAGGTAATGGTCTCAGTAGTCATGGCCAACTCGGGTCGAAAAATGTTGTAAATCATTTCAAAGTAAAAAAACATTTTTTTTAAAATGAGCTGAAAATTGAAATAACCGACATAAGAAAAACAAAAGTTAATGATGGTATCTTAAAACCAAAATGCTGAAATTAAAATCTGAATGCAGCGATGCATTGTTTTAAAAAATTAGTCCAGATAATGTTTTATCCGTTTTTTTGCTTATATTAAATTTTTGATATTCCCTATAGTTTTCGAGATACCTTGTAAAACTATTGAAAATGAAATACCCTGTACTTTAAGCAAATTAAATACAACATATGTTTATTTAAGCTTTATAATAAAAAATTTTATATAGCGGAAAATAAAATTCATATTAGGAATTCCAGCAGTCTGAATAACTTTATTACGAGTCCCTATCTTTTCGTTTCGTTAGCTTTCTTAAGCTAAATGTTCTTTAAACCATTCATAAATTGCCTTTAAACTTAATATGTTTTAATGGCGTTTAAATTTTGTAAAATATAAAATAAGTGTAAAAGACTTGCCTTATTTATGTATGTAGGTATATTAAAAACAACTTAAAGTTTTTCTTTCTCGTACAATTAGGTACAAAGTATTTTATTTCTTATTAATTTTTTTTTAGTTGCTGATTTAGTTTTTTAAAGTGCATGCCTTATACTTTGAACTTAAAGGTAAAATTGCGTTCTTGACACTTTTTAGTTTTTGAGTTTTATCGATATTTTGTGATATAAACCCAAATTTCTAGATTTTATCTCAGTTTTTTTGTAATTTTCCTCTATCCCAATCAGTCTAATTTTTTTTTAGAATTTAGTAACTTAGGTATTATAGAATATCTCCCTTCAAGGATATTTCAAAATTCGAATTATTTTACAGTTACAGCCGTTTTAGTTACGTGGCAATTGATCGGTGTGAGCGGACGAATCTAACAATTGGCGATTGGAGGACAGTCTATCCGTATAAATAACTTTCTCTCCAGAGTTGGGTCGTATTCGGATACTCAGTATTCTGAATAGTATTCAGAATACATTTTTGCCGGTATTCAAATAGTATTCAAATACTGTGTGTTTGGTATTCGGTATTCGGCAGAATACTATTTTGTACTATTTTGCTTGTTTTTTTTTTTGTTTTGTTTTTGCTCTTCAATTTTTATTAATTAGTATTCGTATTCGAATACCGATTTTCAGTATTCTGCCCAACTATGTTTCTCTTCTTTCCATATTACTTCTAGTATACTACATCATGTATGCAGCTGGGTGGCTGATTAAGAGAACGTATGGTATCATCAATTTTAGGCGTTCAACCAATTATAACCGTGGTAATAATTGGTGACAACTTTGACGTTTAATACATTGTTTAAACGTCAACATAACCGATTGGTAAATACCGTTTTAGAATTGGTTCTTTGCCTAAAATTGATGTATATTTGCTATTCTATTAGTTATGCTTCATAAAACTTAACGTAAAATTTTTAACGTGTTTGTCACGTTTTTCTTTTTTTTTTTTTGATACGGTCGCCATGATATCAGTTCTAATTAACAGATTTACTTTAAATTTGACATGAATATTGCTTAAATATTTCCCTGTCGCATGAATTAACAAAAATTAAAAAATTAAAATTGGTTATAGTTTAAAAATATTTAAGAAAAAAGCTTAGAAATTAGTGTACTTCCTATACATGATTGTTAAGTCGACAATTTCTTCTTAACGCTGTATAGAATACAAGAAAATAAAAAAAAATCTCAAATAAAATTATGTTTGAAAATGCTTCGTTTCCAAAATACAGGGTGTTAAAGTTTTTTAAAAATGCCTTTTTTATTATACTTCCCTACTAATTAAAATATTTGCACAAAATTTAGTACACTTCTTTTAACTTTTACATTACATTTTTTACTGTTTTTTTATCAGTGGCGTTCGAACACACTAATTTAAAGTGAGGAAAAAAGTTAAACCGGTAAAAAAAGTTACTTTTTTAATACTTTATGTTCATTATTGTGTATTATACAGCGTTTTTTCGGATGTTCTTATCAAATGAAAATCTTTTTAATTATTAACTTAACGAAAAACTGTCTCCTCGTAAAAGTTCATTTTCACAAAAAAATTGAATGTTGGATGTACAGGGTGACTTAAAAATGACTTGTTACCAAATTAAAATAAAGAGGGTTTCCTAACTATGGTACCAAACTTTAAAGGGTGATTTGTTATATTATTTAATAAAGAAAAGTTCCCATAAACATATGTCCGGAGTTGCTTCGTTTCTTACTTAATTAATTAAATATTTTTTAAGTTGTTTTTTTAATATCCCTAATACGAGGCCAGATACAAAAACTGTACTATACTTAAAAGTAATATTTTAAGTTGCTTTATAGGAAAAAATAATACTACATAAAAAGCCAGTGGCGTATAGTGGGCACAACAGCGAATATTATTGAGAGAAACATGTACGCCACTGGCTTTTATGTAGTTTTTACATTTTTTTTCTATAAAGCAACTAAAAACACAACTTCTTAGTGTAGTACCTTTTTTTGTATTTGGCTTCGTATTTAAGATATTAAAAAAAACAGACCTTTTAGTGAAGTTTCGTGTCGTAGTAAGGAAATACCATGTATAATAATTTGGTAAAAAGTATTTTTTAAGCCACCCTGTACATCTAACATACAATTATTTTTATGGAAATGTATTTTCTTATCAAGCAGGACTTTTTATAAAGAGGCACATTTTTCCTAAAGTTAATAATTAAAAAGTTTCCCATTTGGTAAGAACTTTTGAAGACACGCTGTATTAAAATCGACTACTGTATTTTCGTCGTATCGATAAAAAACAGCATTTTTTACCGGTGGTTGAAAAACATTTTTATGATTTTTGTGTTTTGTGACTCTTTGCTTTCTAACATAAAATAACATAACAAACAAGCCTTAAAAGTTTCGTGTCGTAGTTAGGAAATTTATATTAATTTGGTAAAAAGTATTTTTAAGCCACCCTGTACATCTAACATACAGTTATTTCTATGGAAAGGTATTTTCTCCTCAAGAAGGACTTTATATAAAGAGGCACATTTTTTTCCAAAGTTAATAATTAAAAAGTTTCCCATTTGGTAAGAACTTTCGAAGACACGCTGTGTGAAAATGGACTACTGTAGTTTTTGTGGTATCGATAAAAAAACAGCATTTTTTTAACGGTGGTAGAAAATTATTTTTATGATCGGGAATAAGACTTTGTGTTTTGTGACTCTTTGCTTTCTAAACTCTTTGATTTTTTGCCACAATATTGCAGTCTGCCGCTAACGTTAAATGATTTCATAAATACTACAATGACATAAAAGGAGTCTCGCATCCATGGCTAAAACCGAGCGGTTATCGATTAAACCTCACGCCATGTCAGTTCCGCTGTACTGCTCTATTCCCTAACGTGCACTGTACACTGTGCGAGTTTGTTATTCAGAATCAATGTCATAAATCAATTATTATCATTTCCTTTCGGCAAAATTAATATAACGGTGTTGTCAACTATTATTTTGTATTAGTGTTAAAAAAATATATACAGGTTGTCCTAGGACGCAGTGCGGCGATAAATTATCCGAAAAACAGGCTTTCAAAAAGTTTAAAGTTTGTCAACATTATAGGGTCAGTAGGGGGCAATGCTTATACTAAAATTTTTAGAATTTTAGTATTTTTAGTTATATCAAAAGTGAATGTAAATCTTCCTATTTTAAATAGAAGACCCTGTATATCATTAATTTATTTATTTTGTTGATTTTACGGGACATTCTGGGCATATTTGCTTGCTTGCTTGGTTTAGAATGGCTTTGCTGCTAGGCAATCGCCAGCTCAATCTGGTGAAGGGTCTATTTAGTATATTCCTTTTACCTTGTAGAACCGTTCTCTGTCAACAGTGTCAATAACGGTTCTACAACATGAAGAAATGTCAAAAAATTATAAAAGGAACACTTATGGTGTCGTTCTGGGCGGTTATGGAGCATAAAAGGAATACAGCAAATGTTATCTGGTTCTAGACCCTTGGTTGAAGCCCAGTAGCGTAGCAAAGGGGAGCAGCGGCGGACGGCGAGCCGCACCGGATGTCACCTTTTTGGGGTGACACCCACTCGGTCTCTTAACTTTAAGAACAATCTACAAACAAAAATAAATAAATCGCTAGCACAAAAATTTCCTTTTCGGGGATTCCTTCATTAGCGCTAGCTTAGCTCTATGTATAATTTGGGGATACCAAGACGGCGAAGACACTTAAACGCCGGCGCCGCTAATGTTACGGTTACTGATTGGGCGTCTCTAGATTTTTAAATTATATTGTAGAATAAGATTTTACAGGAATCTCTTCCAAACCTTATGATTGCACTGAAATTGTTAATGACGGTTTGAGTGTCCATAGCGTCATGTAAGAGGAGTTTCAGTAAATTAAAATGAATAAAAACTATTTGCGGGCAACAATGACCGAATTGCGGCTTTAGCAATCTTGGTATATTAGGAATCACAGACGAGGCAATACAAAATATAAATTTTGATGTATTATTGCTGAGTTTGCAGCTGTCGTCACAACTAGAAAAGAGAAATTTTAAATGTATAACAATTCCTTTTCTGTCTTAGTTATTATTGTGTAGTTTGATCGTAGTTTACCCTATACTAAAATTATAATTACAGTATCAAAAAACAGTTTAAAATATGTAAAGTACACGTTTTATTTAACAAATCATCTGTTTCAGTTAAAAGAAGATACAATTCGTACATCCACAAAAAAGTTTTTTATTTTCCGCAAAATACAAAATTACTGTCATTTATCTTAAATTATCATGCCCTTATTTGTTCAAACCCAGCCAGCTGTAAGCAGAGTAAAATACCATTTTATCTCAGTCCCACTAAAATAAAGGCAATAACATGTAGGTATTTTATACATAAAAGCATATTATAAATGTTATGCCTATTAAGCATCTTTTTTAAAATTGTCTATTTTGATAACTTAAACCTGTGGTATCATTACAAAAACATAATAAGAATACAATTTAATTGTTTAACAAGAATAAACTTTTCTTTTATAGAGCTAATAAGCGGGTTATTGCTATGTCCTTTCTCTTACACTAAACTAGGCTTTCTGAAACAATTTTTTTAATACTATTTGTATTTTCTGTCTAAAAACATATTTAAAACAAGTGTTTTATTTTAAATAAGCAGTGAATCCCAGAACAAAATATTTAGAATTTCTTACAACTACTGCCGCTATATTTTCTGCACTATGTGAATCGCACATTTGGTCAAGAATTATCTAATAATGAAAATTGGAGTTCACATTTTTGTGAGGGTACAGCGAATAGTCGGCTCAGTACGCCGATTATGCGTTGACCATAAGTTGCCCGCAACGCACGAAACACATTTTTCGGAGAATGAAAATTTTTATAATACAGTTAAACAAGTTTTAGATATTGTGCCGCGGACTAAGTCTTTTCAGAATAAATTGCCAAACAGTACTACAACAAGTACACAAATTTGAACCCTCTTATCTATCCAAAAATACCTAGTAGAAAAAGTACCTCTCCCCTTATAACACACAGTTGGTTTTATAAACGTTTATAAAACATTCAAGTAGATTTTGGGTAACGTACTATAAACGTTCGTGAATGTTCCTTAAATGTTTTTTAAAAGATTTTGAAAACGTTTTTTTTGTACGTTTACTGAACGTTTTTTATAGTCCCTAAAACGTTCTAGAAACAGGTTTTTAAAGCTTTCTTTTTTTTTATCTTTAGACAAACCACGAAGGCTGGGTGTCTTAAGCGAGGTAAGAGGGAGTTTGTTGACACGGGACTTAAATACTTGCAGATTTGGGAGGAAGAAAAGACCTCCGCGGGCAGCAGGTTCCACAACCTAGAAACTCTAGGGATAAAAGAACGAAGGATCATTCATGAGACGAATAGCTCTTTTTTGAATAGAATCAAGAATGCTTAGGGTTGTGGGGGACGTCATGCCCCAGATATGAGAACAATATTCCAAGGGAGGTCGGATTTGGGACACATATAAAGTGTATAAATTAGAAGGGGAAAAATACTTTTGGCTCGAAAGAGAAATCCAAGCTTTTTGAAGCTGCCGTGGCTATAGATACAATGTATTTATGCCAGTTAAGGTTACTTTCAAATGTGACGCCCACAAGATTAAAGGTGTCTTTGCTCTGTAAAACTTGGCCGCTCATAAGTAGAGGATGAGTATTTGATAACTCTTTTCGCGACAAGGAACATGATTGTGTTTTGGATGCATTAAAATGGACGAGATTTTTAGCGCCCCAATCCAATATTAAATTAAGATCCTGCGAAAGAGATATCTGCATCGCTCTGCGTTTGTTTTCCAAGTCAGGTTTAGTAATGGGTTTAGGAACCAGAAAACTGGAGTGAAGGGTACTATCGTCGGCGAAACTATGAATGGAATTAGTTGTGGACGAGAGAAGGTCGTTGATGTGAAGAAGAAACAATGTTGGTGCCAGAACTGAGCCCTGAGGGACTCCAGCATTTACTTGGTGATAGCTTGAAAAATAGCCGTCCACAATAACTGATATACGACGATCAGATAGATAACAAGAGAGCCAAGTACAGAGTTTAGTTGAAAGACCATAGGAGGGAAGTTTATTAAGAAGTGCGGCATGCCAGACCTGGATCTGGGACTCACCTAGAAACTCAAGAGACTTATTCCAGCAGTGTGATACGAAGGAAAGAAGATCTGCTGTAGATCTTTTGTGGCGAAATTCATACTGCCTGTCATGCAAAATTTTGTGTTTTTCTAAGTACTTAAGAATTTGTGAATTAATTAGTTTTTCCATTACTTTACAAAGAACTTAGAGAATTGAAATTGGTCTATAGGAGATGGAAGAGATTTAGATCCGTTCTTGGGAATAGGTTGAACACGTGCAGCTTTCCAGCTTTTCGGAAAGATACCTGTGTTGTAAGAAATTCGAAAGAGCCGAGTTAAGATTGGTGCAAGTTCTGGAGCACATTTTTTTAAAACGATTGCTGGTATACCATCCAGCCCAGACGATTTCTTGGTGTTAAGGGAAGAAAGGATACGCTTAATGTGTTTTACCTTAAAAATAATATCGGGCATTTTATGAGGAACTGGGGTAACCGCTGGAATTGGATGATTTACGGGAGGGTCAAGGGTTGAATTGGCTGCAAATTGTTTAGCAGAGACGTTTTAAAAATGTGTCATAGTATGTTTTTGTACGTTTACTAAACGTTTTTTTATAGTACCTAAAACGTTCTAGGAACAGGTTTTAAGCTTTTTTGGGACGTTTTAAAAATGTTGTTGTATGTTGTGTTGCTGAATTTATACAGAAAAATATCATTAAAATAAAATAAAAATATCCAATTACAATTCACAGATTGAACATATAACCTTTCTTTGGAACTTCTAAATGGTTATTCCTATTTTTTTTTTTGTTACTTGTCAGTATAAATTCAGCTTATGTTTTATGTAAATGTTTTTGACATTTAAATAACAAACTACTTTTATTTCAGATTAGGCAGAAATATCCTTATTTATTAAATTATATTTAAAAAACGCACATTATACACAACTTATATGTATTATAAAGTTTTGGCCAAAAAAAGGAGTGCATTTCAAATTTTAAAATTACTTGTGTTCACATTTACATCTAACAGTCCAGAAAGCACTCCACCAGCACTACCACAATTATCAGTTAGTTGGGTAATTTATTTTAGTGAAACAAGACGCAAAAACAGTACATCACAAAATACTAAAGGAAAACAGCACACCAAGGAATACTAATCGTATAAAATTCACTAAAATGCAATTTTACAACTTGCAATGTCATTCACTAATGACAGAAGATTTGAGGGTGCGTTCCTAGCTAAAATTAGGGATTTCCTGGGTACCTACGTTCCTAACGAATAATGCTCCTCGAATATTTTTCCAAGGAACAACTTCTAGAGTTATGCACAAAAAAAGTTTATATCTTATCCCTAAAAGTACGATTAAAGAATTTTTAATGTGCAAAAATTATTATTTGAGACTTTTTTTTTTTTCATTTCATTTTATTTTTCCTTTAAGTTCAATATACGGTCCACAAAAACGTTTCATGTAGGATCTAAAAAACGTTTGTAATACGTTTATATAAAACGTTTCGTAAACGCTTTTTAGCCTTGAACGTTCGGACCTAAGGTGTACCGGACGTTTTCTAAACATTGTGTGTTATTAGGGTCTATGAATCACCATTTATATTATACAGGGTATGCCAAGTCATTTTACTATTAGACTCCTTAGGATGGTCATATCTCCAAAACTATAAAAATTAGATATACCACATGTGGTATTTATTTATATTTTTTTAAAGGTTTTTTTAATGGTAGTAAAATATGCATATATATTTTGCTATTTAACTTAAAAACCCCATAGTCAATTGTTTTTTTATATTCTTTATTCTTAAAGAGCGTTTAAAAAGCATCTAGTTTTCTAATATGAAATATTTCACGTTTAGATTAATAACGAAATTACCTATCGCGAAACTGCACCTAGACATTAGTCAAATTACTTTACGTCACGGTGTATATATAAATGTAAAAGTAAAGAATGGTGGATTATTTACTTAACGAGACGTATTATTTTACAACCACGTGGTTTGCTCGTTTCCGCGTCCCGACGCGGCATTATTGCCACATCCATCCGGCGTCTTTGGCGTCGCTAGGCGACACAGGCGAATAATGGTAAACGCGCCCACTTTAGGTTAGTTGTAAGCCGGGTGAATTTCATGTAACTCGATGGGAGTTAGAAAGCTACAAATTAGCCTAATCGCAGATAAATAGCCGGCAAATTTTTCGTAAAAAAGTAAGAAATAATATTTTTTGGTTTTCTTTTTATTCGGATATACACTTGTCGACATGGAGCGGCGCTTTTTTGAAGAGGGTAGGTTGTTAATAATTGTTTTAGCGTGTTTGTTACCTGTTGCATGTTTTTAGTTATAAAAATAGTGCGTTACAAGTGTTTTAGAAATAAAGTATACAGGGTGATTTTAAACCTATGAGCATAAACTTGGGAAACTTTTGATAGTGGTAGGGGAGCCCAAGAGGGGATTTCGGAATCTATTACAGCGCGGCAGAAAATAAACTAGAGGATACATTGTGCCCGGTTAAGTACCTCCTCCAAATATGAGCCGAGTATACAGGGCTGATCGTAAAAAAATACAGCGTGGCCCACCATATTCGACACGGTCTGTAGCTGGATAACCATTTGTTTTTTTAAAAGTAAATACTGGAACATATACAGGTCGGATAAGACCACAGTATAAAATTATTTTAGTCTATACAGGGTGTCTCAAAAAAGTGTGACGTATCAAAGTTATATTTTTTTTAAATGGAACACCCTATATTTTATGACGGTTTTAGATTTTACTTTAAAAAATAACTCAAGTTTATTTATAGTACTAAGTGTCTAATTTTATTCGTTTTTGTGATATTTGATTTTTTTGAAAAATGCAGAAGTAAAATTAAATTGATTTTACTTTAACACTTTTAACACTTTAAACTTTAAAATGTGTAACAAGATTAGAAAAAGTCATGCCATATCATACGTAGGTCAAATCAAGATCAAATATTGTACAGGGTGATCAAAAAATAATTTCAATTTTTCAGAAAATCAAATAGCCATATCTCTCTTATTTTAAATGGAACACCCTGTATTTTTTTACGTCACATGATGACAAACAAAATACTCTTTTAAATGGTGTATAGGTTGCCTATACCTATCTTTTGTGCTTTTTAGTAAAATCTGTTTTTACAATTTCTTAGTCCAAATGTTTATTTAAATTAAAGTTGGCTGTGACATAGCAGCCATTAATATTTTTCTTAAGAAAATAACAACGACCATTTATTGATTACTAGTGTTTTAGTCTGTTTAAAAGAAATTTCAATGATTTTAAATAAAAACCCTTCTTCTACAAAAACAAGATGATATAATACTGGTAGGATGTAAAAAAATTGTTTACTTTAGTCTAAAGTTAATCCTGAAAAATATTCCAGGGGAAACCATCTGATAACCTTAATAGTTGCTTTAAAAAATTTGACACAGTGATTATGGATAATGGAAGAAACGAGTTATAGGTCACAGAATGTCGTTATAACTGACCAGAGGCGTTATTAGGATTGTGTAAAAACACAAGTTTTATCATTACCACATTCAGCTGAAATAAATGTTAATGGAAGTAGCATTCTAAGCAACTAATGAATTTTTTCTGTGAATTTTAAAAATAGTGGCAGATAATACAAAATGTTTTAATTTTGTGCTTTTTTCCAACAAATTTACATTTTGCAATAACGGCTTAGTAAATAGGCATAGCTATATCACAGCCTCCTTACATTTAAATAGACATTTGGAATAAAAATATGTTAAAACGGAATTTACTTAAAAAGTATAAAAGATAGGTATAGGCAACTTATAACCATTTGAAAGACCACTTGGTTTGTCATCATGTGGTGTAAAAAATACAGGGTGCTCCATTTAAAATAGGAGAGATATTGCTATTTGACTTTTTAAAAAATTAAAATTATTTTTTGATCACCCTGTATAATCTATGATCTCGATATGACCTACGTATGATAAGGCAGACTTTTCCTAATCTTGTAACAAATTTTAAAGTTTAAGGAGTTTATATTGTTTAAATAAAATTAATTTAATTGCACCCTGCATTTTGAAAAAAAAATCAAATATCACAAAAACGAATAAAATTAGACACTTACTATTAACAAACTTAAATTATTTTTTATGTAAAATCTAAAACCGTCATAAAATATAGGGTGTTCCATTTAAAAAAATATAACTTTGATACGTCACACTTTTTGAGACATCCCGTATAGAGTAAAATAATTTTATACTGTGGCCTTATCCGACCTGGATATGTTTTAGTATTTACTTTTTTAAACACCCCATGGTTATCCAGCTACAGACCGTGTCGAATATGGTGGGCCACCCTGTATATCCATCAGAAATTTTCGAGCGCGTCAGAATAAGATAGCGTGAGTTAATTATCTGATAAACGGTGTATATTCCACTAATCTGACAATTTGAGAGTGATGTAAAGTAAGCGGAGGACTACAAAATTGTAAAAGAAACGGCATTTTAACATTCTCGAGCGTGTATATATTGTTTTAAATTTTTTAAGAAAATAATTCAAGGAGTACGACAAATATATAATCCAATACGATCCGAACGGTTTTTACTAGCCGAAATAGTGACACTTTTTTTTAATATTCAAAAATCTATAGCCGCGTCCCCCACTAATGAAAAGGTATACATTATTTAACATTTAATTTTCTTACCATCACCCGCCTAGTCCGATACTTCAAACATGGTTTCATGACTGTAGCCCTCACCATTTTTGGCGCAATGTTTAAAAATTGCATATAAAACATTGTAGTAAATTTGTCCGACAAAAAAGTGACGAGTTTGCCCAGTCCGACACCCGAAACATTTGACATTGACAGGCTGGCTTAAATATGGCTATGGCTGGCTTCTATATATAGCGGTATGATTATTCGTGATCGACTTGTGAAAAGGAACCCCCTCCTAAAAATGTTTAAAAAGTTTTCCTATCATAAAATTTATTTCATTACTAGCCCACGGACTGTCATTTTTTTATGAAATAATTGATTACCCGTAAATAAAAATATATTTTTTTTTTTTATATTCATTTTCAAGACTAATTTTTTAAGTTTATGCGTATTAGGTAAGAATTAACCTGTATTCCTTTAAAAAACTGAACTAAATACACAATTTTAAAAAGTATGATATACATTTTTATTTTTACAGCTTTAGATATATTTTTTTACCCATATATATTTTTTTAAACTATTTTAGTAAACAAGATGAGTACCACAAATGAGTGTGATAATTATTGATAGTAAATAAAACTAATAAGAACTGCAAATTGAAAGCACATCAGATTGTCTTGTTAAAATTTGCTTAGGAAGAAATTATATTATGTTGCCACATTTTACCGTTATAACACCTACATTTATTTTTTAATTTGCAATAACAAACAGACTTTACGTTCCGTGTACCTTAAATACAAACAACAGTTTTAACAGTAAATATAACAGTTTAAAATTACAATGGACTTTAGTATTGCAATAAATTCACACAATTTTAAAAAGTACGATACACAGATTCATTTTAATTTTAAAAGATTAGCTAATTTTAGTTAACCTTATAAAAATGTTTTATATATCGTTAAAAACAAACAAAAATATTACCTTATTCAGTTAATTTTGTAGTTTTGTCATTGTATTCAGAATGTCATATTCTATCGCAATATGATAAAATACAGTGTGTCCAAGATAAGGATCCTAAGCATAAGAATCTCAGTACCTATTGGAGATACAGCTTAGGTTAAATTAGGAAAAAGTTGTGTTTTTAAAGCTTATTTACATGCCGTTTAAAACTTGAAAAATTTTCATAGCCTGCTGAGATATTTGGCAAAACCAAGAATTTGACTATATCGATTTTATTTTTTCTGACTTTATTTGAAGAGATATAAAAAAACTAATAACCCTTTTTCATTGGCACTTTTAGCTACTACATGATGGTATTTTTAGATTTTATACCCGACGTTTCGTTTTCAAGAAACCATCATCAACTTTATTTTTATATGGCTCGAAATAAAAGTACACACCCTGTATCTGATCCAGTTTTTATTACAAATTCAACGATGTATCACATGTCATATTTTAATTTTTAGTTAATAGAAAAAATGCAATTTTTCGTTTAACTAAAAATTAAAATATGACATGTGATACATCGTTGAATTTTTATAAAAAAAAATGGGATCAGATACGGGATGTACTTTTTTTTGATGATGGTTTCTTGAAAACGAAACGTCGGATATAAAATCTAAAAATACCATCATGTAGTAGCTAAAAAGTGCCAATGAAAAGTGTTATTAGTTTTTATATCTCTTCAAATAAAGTCAGAAAAATAAAATCGATATAGTCAAGTTTTCGTTTTTGCCAAATATCTCAGCAGGCCATGAAAATTTTTCAAGTTATTAAACGGCATGTAAATAAGCTTTAGAAAAACACAACTTTTTCCCAATTTAACCTAAGCTGTATCTCCAATAGGTACTGGAGATTCCTATGCTTAGGATCCTTATCTTGGACACACTGTATACCGGTAGTGCCATTTAAAATTTAAAAGTAGCAGTAATTTCCGGTTAAATTGGAAGTTATAGAAAAAGAATAAAAATAATTAATTAATTAATCCACAATTATGTCAAATAATTATATACCAAATTATATATATTTTTTTAAAATCTTAATAGGTGAAAAAGTTATAAGGCGGAAACATTTGTAAGAAACACCCGATATATTATATGACCATTAAAAAGATCTTTTAAAAGCTTTATAAAACCATATTTCATATGTCTATTTTTGGTTAAAAAAAATAATAATAGGAAATTATTGACGTCATTTACCTACTTTATTAAAATTTCTTTACATTTGGATTGCGAAATTTCCAAAATTAATAAAATAAAATCACTCTAAAAGATTTTTTTATTGGTGATATAATATACAGGTGTTCCATTTTAAAAAATCATACTTCTTGTAATACCCTGTATATCTTAAGAGATTAAAAAAATATAATTACTTATTTGAAAACTACAGTATCAACCAAACAAACTAATATTGTTATCTATTTCACACGACCAAAAATGAAAAGGTTAAGGGGTTGAATATTTATTATTTGGCGCCCAGTACAAGTCATTACTTTTTTAGCTGGAACTTTTTGCTTAATCATTTTTTGGTGTAGGTAGACACTTGTTTGTAAAGGATGTTTTAATGTTTAAAAAAATTGGAAAAATGATTATGTTACTGTTTACAATTCAGTCCAGTTGGCTCAATAGAAAATAGAAATAATTGCATAAAAAGTCCTTTGATTGCTAATAAATTCTTGGTAGAAGCTTTTTAAATACGATCCTATTTGAATTTTAAATAAAAAGCAAGTAAAATGTTTGCATTTTAACTATGTATATGAAATTCCTAGAATTGCAATATTTACTTAAATGATGCAAAAATGTTTTTCAATAACTGTTAAAGCCTGGCAGTAAAGTTATATTTAATATAGTAAATGAAAAATTAAAACTAACTTGAACACAATTTCTTATAGGTTTTTTTTGTCCTATTTGTTAAACCTTAGTGACAAGTAGTAGAGTGTAATTTTTTTCCAAAACTACTGTGGATAGCAGCTAAAATAGGCCTTTTGCCCATATTTTTATTTGGCTAAAATGAATTTTAATTATTGATACAAAATAATATTATTAGAAAATCGCGTAATATTATTAGAAAATCACGTACCAAATCCACAAGAAAAATTTAAAATCACCAATTACAGTTATATTCAAAAAAAAGGGTACAAGGATTTAAAAAAAATAGGTTTTTCTTATTTTATCTTTTATTTTTCAAAAAACTTAAAATTTCGAAAACACTTATTTGAGTAAAATTGGTTAAACTAGATATAAATTTTATTAAATTAAATATTTATTAAATTAATTATTTCAATTAATTATAGGATACAAAATCTCCAACGATGGTCGAAAATCCCAAAAACTTAATTTTAACAAATATTTATTTGTTTGAATGTGGTAGACAATGATTCTTTATAAATAATACTAAAATAATTTTGGACTTCGATTGTTTTTATTTTAACTATTCAGACAACGTTTCGGGCAGTTTTATCTCTGTCCATTTTCAATTGTAAAGTAATACTAATTTCGAGAGCTACTAGGTTTATACTGTATGAGCAATAGATTTTGGTATATCGGCCAGTAATCTAATAAACAAACAAGCACTATAAGTCATCCATGTTTACATGCCGGTATTTAGTTCGATTGTCTATTTTTCTCACATTGTATATGTGTTATGTTATTTAGCTCAACCGTTATAGTATTGTAGACCATGAATCTGTGACGTAGTTGGCTGCAGGCGCGGCGGGTTTTCAGTTTTCATATGGGTGCCATGTGTCAAAAAATTTTGAAGAAGGGCAAAAAAGCATTACATTCATATTCTCTTCTTTCATACGTTTTTTTTTCTTTTTTATCTTTGGACAAACCACGAAGGCTAAAAGCCTTAATACTAACGTACCGTGGGTGTCTTAAGCGAGGTAAGAGGGAGTTTGTTGACAAGGGACTTAAATACTTGAAGATTTGGGGGTGAATGAAAGACCTCCGCGGGCAGCAGGTTCGACAATCTAGAAACTCTAGGGATAAAAGAACGAACAAAGTGGGAAGTTCGGGGTCTGTCCAGTTGGACCGTATAGGCATGCATACGCGCGGCACCAAGAGTTTCTCTGGTTGGAACCGTAAGTGGAGGAACTATTCTGGACAATTCTTCAGAGCAGAAGCCATGGAAGTACCTATAAAATTCATACGTAATAAAAACTTTTAAACAAATTAAACTCGTATTCTATCGTTTCCTTATAAAAAACTGGAAGAGCAAAAAATATATATCCCCACATCCACACAACACTTTTGACGGACAAAAATGTTAACATGTTCTTTTTTATATGGGTGCATTGCACCCTAACATTTCACCTCTTTTGGTGCATTGGCCCTCGTGCACCCACGTACTCGCCGCCACTGGTTGGCTGCGATGAAGCGTAAGGTTGTTTAAGACGCCAGCATTGGTGCGCTTTAGGAATGGTTTTTAAATATTCCCACACTTAATATACTAAAAATATTTTGATTCTTTCCGATAAAGACTGATTCTTTAAATTTGCGCTTTTTTCAATAAGGTTCCTGTGAACAACCCATGCTTCTGGCCACTTAATTACGTGTTCTTCCAGTCGTGGTCAGCTATACCAGACATAGATGTTTCGCCTTTCTGTGTTTGATGCTTTTCTTTCATAATTCCTACATATATCGGACATTTTGTTCAGGAGCGGTCATAAGGGGGGCATGGGGGCCATGCCCCCTTTATGCCACATCTCTTGTAACCAATTAATTTAAAATAAAATTAAACCACACACCTGATTGAAAGTATGGGCATTTAATATTGCCCCCTCGGAAAGACTCCCCACATTCACATGGTACCTGGTAGATACACTCATGATATATAGGGTGGTTCACCATCGAGAAAAGTTTATTCTTAAGAAATAAAAAAATTAAAAAATTATATTTTTAAAAATAATTAATAAAAAAGCATGAAAAAGTACTGATAAAAATCCAATACATTTTTTCTTTCGCTTATCGCTACTTGGAACAATTAAGTGTAAACTAGAATAAATATATTTTTTTCTTCATAGATAGTTAATTTTACTTTTTATATTATGTATACACATATAGAAGTTAAGGTAAAATATATGTTAGTAGTAACCCAAGAGATAACGATTTATTCAACAAAAAGTTAAATTTTTGATAATTTTTTTACAATTCTTAAATTAGCAATCAAAGAAAATATATATATATATATATATATATATAACCGACTTACTTTAATTTACCAAAATACTATTTTCGTAGTTTTTAATCTACAATTCGCGATTTTTTTAACGCTTTGGTTCTAAAAAAAAATATTCCGTTTCACTGAATTGTAAAAATATATTTTTTTTAAGGTTTTTTTCTTTAACATTTGCCTTAATTTTTCCAAGAAACCATAACCAATAGGAAAAAAATTATAATGCACTTTTAATTATTTTTTTATGCTTTTTATTAAAGTAGTTTCAAACAAGTTTTTCTGATTTTTTAAAGTAAAATTTTTGCAATTTTAAACCACCCTGTATATCATACGGCGATTTTTATTATAGCGTTTAGCATTTCGAACAAAGCAAACATTTTTGTTAAGAATTACACGTATAATTAGGTCCATCTGTGGACACACTGTATTTTTTTAGAAAATAGAAAAAACCTGTATAATAATAAAATTGGCCTAGCCTGGTTACAAACTACGATCTGTTTAATATTTTTGTCGTTTATAATATATACGCCTTATCCTAAATGAAAATTCCAACTGGCCATCAAATTTTCTAAATAAATGACGAAAATGATTGATGATAAAACTTCGAAAGCCCAACATAACCCATATCGAAATTTTATTTCACGACTATGTTGTAAGTTCATTTATATTTTTCCAAAACTTCTAACCAAACAATTTTTTAAGGTTGTCAAATATAAGATATGAATTTTTTTAACATGTTGCTTCCGAAAATTATTAACTATAATGAGCACTATGAATTGAAAAAAAACACTTGAACAAAAACTGTTTTTCATTGGTTTAAAAGTCAGTAACCCTAGTTACCACGATAATAAATATATTTTTTCCACGACCGTAAAAAAATGCTGTTTTTTCAGTCGTTAAAATGAAGTTAAACTACTCCATTCTAGTACACTACATAAAGTGTTAAAAAAAGTAACTTTTTTACAACTTTGAACCTTTTTTCACACTTTAAATTAGTGTTTTGTTTCAATGCCTACTACAATAAACTTAAATATTAGTTTATGCAATGTTACAGTAAACGCGACATCAACTGAACCAAACAGTCAAGTTACCTTTGATTTCGTCAATATTTCTTTTAGTTCATGTGTCACTAGTTTTAAAATTTGCCACTTTGCAAATAAATTTAAAATAAATTATTGTAAATTAATAGTAATAGTGAATTTAAATGACTAAGAAATTGAAAAAGGATTAATACAGTTTTAGTATTATTTCACTTTAACTTCATGTTACCGATTAAAAACCGAATTTTTTTAACGGTTGTGGAAAAAATTAATTATACACTTTTGATTACTTTTTATTGAACATATTGTTGTCAAAAATATCCTTCTTCCAGTTAACCACCCTGTATATCAGAGGCAATTTTTATTACGGCGTTTAGCATTTTAGACAAAGCAAAAATTTTAAGATAAGAGAATAACTTCTTTTTGAAATATTGAAATTAAAAAAGTTTACAGGTTTAGTTATGTCTATTTGTGGACACACTGTACTTACTTAAAGGGCACTAAGATTTTCGCCAAAGGCTTTAAGTAAATAATGTGTTTTTTCAGTGACGGGAAAAATTACACATTTTTTCTCTGTTGACTGGTACTAAAATGTGACTTTTTATGAAATTACTTTTCTCCCAGGAAAAGTAAGTACTTTTTTCCGGATACACAAACACCTACATAAGTAAACGTGGATATTTAATTTTAGAATATTTTAATATACAAAACTTAAATTTTATTTATATAAAAAGTACAATTAAACATATTTTAACATGGTAATATTTAAAATTACTTCTAAACAATTACACTAAGTTCCAAATTTCAGGTATACTACATTGACAGCTATTTAATAATTTCTTTAAAGTTTTCCATAGTAATGCAGGTCTAATTGTCGTTTTACATACAACAACCCACTAGTTTAAAAATTCAAAATTTACATCATTAATTTTATAATTTCAATCTATTGTAATTTTATGTTTTTTTTTTTTAAATCAAGGTGTCGTTGGTCTTCACAGAAAAAAGTGTATTATACAAAGAAAAAATAGATTTCAGTTCTCAGTTTATTGTCTCCCTTCGCTTAACGTCGGGAGACAACACAACCTTAAGCTAAAATCTAGAACTTTTATTCCTTGTATAATAAATAACCATTATTAAATTGACTCATTTCCACTCCGAAATTTAATAGTAAAAAATTATTTAGGAATAGTATATTCTGCGACGAGCACGGAATGTGACTTTATTGCAAGTGCTGTAAGTCATACGAGAGGGAAAGGAGTATTCCGTGCAAGTTGCATACTATATTTTTTTACAATTATCGATATATTACTGAATAACATAAACAACATAAATTAATGTTCTCGATTTGTGACAGATTGTTTGTAATACACGATATTATAAAAGATGTTATTTTTTGGGTACACGCCAAGTCAGATTAAAAAAACAAGAATTAAAAAATTAAAAATAAGTAAATAAAAAAATTAAATTTAAATAAAAATTTTAAAAAATAACTATTATTAAGGTTTAAAAATAATTTTTTTAGCTTTTTGTTAAGGAAATTCTGAAAATGTTTGACATTAAACGTCAAATATGTTTGTTTAGTTATAGTGTCATAGTGACGTACATAACTGGTTGCTAGTGTATTTATTATTAATAATACAAAAAGTTATAAGTTAGTTGATTTTGTGTTTTCCTGAAGAGACTTCAGCATCTAGCAAAGTTAACCATGTGTTATTTAAATTAACAGATATTGATGCTACACATTTATCTTTATTTAATAATATATTATATACACTTTCTTTAATGTTGCGTCTTTTAGAACAAGTTTCCTTTGCTAAAATACTTGAAGCATTGCAGTTTATTCTGTGATTGTTTTCAAATGCGTGATTGACAAATTTTAGATTTGTGAAATTCTGTGTCTTTTATGTATGTTTTGTGTTCTTTTATGCGTTTAGCTAATGGCCTACAAGTTTCACCTACATATATAAAATTTATCACATTCACAAGGTATTTTATAAATAACATTTTTTGTACTTTCATTTATGTTGAGTGGTTTTGCTGTTTTTGGTCACTGAGATCTTAAAGTGTTTTCTGTTTTAAAGATTGTGCGAATATTAAATTTATTTCCTATTCGTTGTATATTATTTGATAGGCCAGGAAGGTATGGTAAAAATAAATTTGTAATAGGTCTATTCTGATTTTGTCTTTAGTTTGGTTTTAATTAATCAAATTCAAGAAAACATTTGTTTATCAAATCAAGAGGATAATTATTTTGAATTAAAATATCTTTTAAAAATCTTATTTAGTGTTTATATTTTCATTAGAACAAATTATTTTAATTCTATTAAATAGACTTTTTACAACTCCCTTTAACCATTATTGGGTGATTTAAGTTCAAATTTAAGTCTCTGTTTGTATGTGTAGGTTTTCTGTAAATTTTTGTTTTAAAATTGTTTAGGTCTTTTTTTTATTAAAATGTCAAGAAAATAATTGGTTCTTGTGAGTTAATGTGTGTTAAGAAATTATTTAAACAGTGTTCATGTTGATAAATAGAAAAAATGACATCTATATATCTCCACCAAACTAAAGGTTTATAGTGATAGCTTTCTACAAAATTTGATTCAAAATTTTCCATAAAAATGTTACTTGGTAATGGTGATAAAGGTGAACCCATAGCCATGCCAGAAGTTTGTTTATAGAAATCAGAGTTATATTGAAAATATTTTTTACTATTTCCTATTCGTAACATCTATTAAACGAATCCGCAGAACCAATATAGAACATATCTTCATTACACGATATTATCGCCTACTGGAAATATATTATCGATTGTTATTTTATTATTAGGTAATTTCACGTACCTATTCAATATTTTTATTTTTATATGTAATTAAAAAATAATGACCTTGACTAAAGAGTCATATTGGGAAAACGTTGTCGAAAACATATACAAATAATCATATTTATGAACATTTAAAACCTTATGATGGCCGTGTGTAATGGATGTGGGTAATCGCTGTAGGTAATAAGCAATATTACCTGTTTAAAATATTATTATTAATGCATATATTTTAAAACAGTATTAAAAATATCCATTAATAACAGTGGCGGCGCAAAATCAAAATTTTATGTGGGCATAATACATTTTGCGAGGTCCTCTGCTCGCCAGTAAGGAAAATTAGGCAAAGTCGTATTCGCGACGACCTTCATTATTAAACTTTTAATTATTAAGGAAAAAGTTGTCACCTTTCCTGCAAGGCCCTTTATTATTAAACATTAAAAACCAAAATGTAGGGCGCGAGGCACTTCGGGCAGCGAGGACGTGGGCTATCGCCCACATCGCCCACGCCCTTTGCGTCCTCTGATTAATAAACTTACTTATTTCCACCTTAGAGTTTTAAACATAATTACTATTTAAAGTATCCTAAATGTAATACACTTTATATTAGAAAATCGATCTAAAAACTCGTAATGAAAATAATGGGCTTGTATGTGGAATTCTAAATAGGTCACAGAGACACAAGGCTTTTACTATAATAAACAATAATTCTGTTAAAACTGTGCAGTGTTCAGTAGGGTGAAATATTTTTTTTTCAAATTATTTTCGTACAGTCTTCAAAATGTGCATCTGGAGAAAAAATCGTGTTTAAATTTGAACGCTTTAACTTTTTGTCTTCATGTTCCTCACTGGCTCTGAAATTTGCTAATACCAAAGACAATTATAGTTTCACTAAACTATTATTGTCTAATAAAATCTAAGAATACCCATTTCACGTAATGCTTGAAGCCTAATATGTTTATTATGATTTAACAAAAAGTGTTTTAAAAAAATTTATAACCTAATAATTAATAATAGCATTCAGCAACGTTTATGGTGGTTTTTTCTCTTTAAAAAATTTGAGAGTTCTCTCTCTCTCTCTATTTTTTTCTTGGTTTTGGTCGGTAAATCTGGATAATCGAGCTCGTAGCTCCCAGAAATTCCAAAAAGAAAACAAATAATTCAACAATCGATGCAATGCATAAATTGTCGGCTGCCAACCAAGATCTGCTACTGGTGTTACGTATAATCTTCACTTTCACTACTGACAGTTCCCATGGCACGACCATCTATTTTCCGCCATTTGAGAAATACCTCGTGTTCACCACCAAACAGGATATCATCAGCTTATAGGAATTTTCGCTCACAGCGCTTAGATCCAGAAGAAAGATGCCGTCAATTTAGCGTGAATCTTTCCTTGATCCCCGAAGGTAAAAACGTTCGTACGACACCTCTAGCCGCCACTCTGGGAAGAAATTTGTAGTCCTCTGCACGTCCACACTGTCCGAGGTCAAACAAAGAGTTCTAAATTTGAGAGTTAAAAACAACTTTATTAATAAGTTGACCAATTTATTTTGTTTTTATTTATCGATTTCATTGAAACATTTCAAGGTTGGGACCTTTTTTGTTCTTCAAAAAAAATGTTACATCCTATTTGATTTTTTTATCTGTCCCGGTTTCTATTATTGAAAATGTGGGGACTTTATTCTGGACAATAGATAAATGTAGATCGGGATAAGTAGAGTGCATCAACGCGAGGCATGCACGACTGTATCAGCTAAAATGCAGATATAGATATAAAAACATTTTCACAAAACGTATTTTTACTGTTCTAGGTTAAATCAACGAACAATAAACTTTTACGACTTATCTTGTTTTGTCATATATTATTATCATCGTATTTGAGTCTCCAATCCCCCCCGAAATGTTACCAAGTCCCCCCAGGGAAAAATGTACCTATTCCGCTCCAAGTGGAGCCATGGTATAAAAGAGAAAATGTAATGGGTTAAAAGAAATGTACCAAATTTGTGGACATATCTGAAGTGGTAGGAAAGTTATAATAAAAAAGGCATTTTTTTTCTTTAAACTTTAACACCCTGTATTTCTTGAAACGAAGCATTTTCGAACATGATTTTATCTCGAAAAATGTTTTTTTTGGCAGGTACTGCGATTTTATTTAATGCATTTTTTCTTGGTCTAGGTTTTCCGAGACTATGTAAGTTATGTAAGGTCCTGAATACGCTTTCTAACTTCTTATACTCAATCTTTTCAGTACATTTATTTTTTGTCCTTGACCCTGATTACAATTTATGTTTTTAGGAAATTCATAATACAACTTAAGGAGTTTTTGCAAAGTCAGCATTTTATCCCAGTTCAATAAATATTGTATGAAAATCTTCCCTTATTTTGTCGAATAAACTTGAGGAGCGGTGTCCTTAGACCTTAATTAGAAAAAAAATCGAAAATATTTATTACGTTATTAGAAGTTTAATATAATCAAAATATTATTTGGCTTTTCTTCAGAATAAAATTTAAAAGTTTATTTAACATTTTAAGAAAATTAAAACTTTTATACATTGTAAAGAACAATTGTGCTCTTACACAATATAATAAAAGTTATTATTACTTTAAAAGAAATAAAAAAAAGAAATATTTAATATTAAGTTACTTACAATACAAAGGTTTCAATCTATAAACAAAGGTTCATTAGCACTCGGTTGAAATTATTTTAAAATACTATAATAACAATAAAATAAAATCTTAACAAGACGCCAGACGAGAACTGGGCCAATGGTTGCGTCTCAAAATGTGCAACCATTGGCCCAGTTCTCGCCTGGCATGTTGTTAAGATTTTATTTTATTAGATTAAAATAATTTCAACCAAGTGCTAATAAACTTTTGTTTATAGATTTAACCTTTGTATTGTAAGTAACTTGATATTAAATATTTAATTTTTTATTTCTTTTAAAGTAATAGTAACTTTTATTATATTGTGTAAGAGCAGAATTGTTCTTCATGATGTATAAAAGTTTTAATTTTCATAAAATGTTAAATAAACTTTTTAAATTTATTCTGGAGAAAAGCCAAAAATATTTTGTTTAAATTTAATCTCCCAGAAAACAAATAAAGCAAAAATAGAAGTTTAATAGTAAATTTCTCCGCTTCCACCTACATTACACAAGCGAGACGCACGGCTGAGTTACGTTGAGTGCTCGTTGCGGTTTTGTGTGGTTAGACCTTAATATGTAAAAGGTAAAATTTTTAATAAGTAACGGTGGCGTCATTTAATCTTCAAACTAAAAATAATATTTTGCCCACCGTAGGTAAACAAGGCTGGTATTAGCAACTTAGTTACATCCTTTGTAATTCGTCTTGGAATTAAGGTAGTCATATAAGTTGCCAGGCATAATATCTGTAGACACCCTAATATCTTTATTTATTAGTTTATTTACAGCAAAGTTAAAAATATTTGCGTTTATCGGTTTAAAAGAAAGATTTTTAATTAGGTTTCGCCGACGTTCAGCTAAGATTTAAAATTTAAGTCTGAGTTTTATTACAAAAGTTTTACATAATAGTAAAATCAAATATCCTTATTTAATTCTTAAAGCAAAAGTATTTTAATTAATTATTTAGGTCAGAAACTATTTTTTTTGTTTTCCCATCTGTAAAAGGATGCTGGTAAACAGGGCTCTTCCAGAGGTGACTGGTTCAAGAAAATATTGGTCACCCCAGTCACCCCTATAACAAAATATCTTGTGGTAAATTAACCATATAAGAGTCCTAGTTTACAAGTGTTTAATCTCCATTAATACTTTTTAATACAACAGTACGATAAATGTCTTAATAGTTGTAGTTTACAGAATTAAATTTAAATAACTTAATTTTTATGCCATATGGCTACATCCATAACACAGTGTGCAAACTTCTTTCATGATTTTTTATAAAATAAATATTATATATTGATCTATTATTAAAGCGGACTATGGGATAGAAATGAATTTTTTGGCCAAAATTCTGAAACTTACCAATCTAAAATAAAATGAGGTGCTCTTTACTGGAATAATTTTTAAAAAAATATAATGCTATATTACAGATGGTTTATGGGGAACAAAAACTAATTAAATATAATTATAAATTTACAACCCCCTTAACATAATTATTTTTTATTGTACAAAATAAACAAAAATATCTGTATGTTTGGTTAATTCGGTAGTTTTCTAATCAGTAATCGGATGATTAATATCTCATATGATATACAGGGTACGACAATAAGTATGATTTTTTTAAATGGAACACCCGGTATCACCACCAAAAAGATCTTTTAAAAAGCTTTAAAAAATACCACATTTGATGTGTCTATCTCAATTAGTTTCGGAAATATGACCATCCAAATCTGAAGATTAATTTTGAGTTATCCATAGAAGCCTAATAAAGTTACATCTTTACACTTTTTTTATTGTTTAACGTATAAAATAAATAAAAACACTCTTTTTAATATCTTGGTCATTCAAATTCTATATTACTATTAATTTATAATAATTTCTAATAAATTTATTTGCAAACTGTCAAATATTAAAACTAGTGGCACATGAACTAAATGAAATAATGACGAAATCAAAGGTGACTTAACCGTTTGATTCAGTTGACGTCGAGTTAACTGTTACATTGCATAAATTGATATTTATGTTTATTGTAATAGGGTAGGGCGGGGCTAGTTAAGCAATTTTTCACTTAATCGGTTATAGCTCCTCAAAAATAAGTCTTAATGGCTTATAATGCATACTGATGGATTAGCAATTTATCCCTTATTAATAATGTCCATAGTAATTTCTTTCTAATAAGTCAAATTTAGGAGCTAGATCTATTTTAATGTAGATAGTCAAGTATGCCCAACTTATCCTATAGGTGAGGTAAGTTGAGCAAGGGTATGGGGCTAGTGGAGCACTTAGAAAATATAGTCAAATCATGGCTTAAATGTTAGATACGTTTATAATAAAAAAACGTTTTGACAGTTTGCTTTTTATATTTATAATCTTATAGTGACAAAACAACAAATCTCATTAATAAAACAGCAACGTGCCTAGCTTAGCTTAACTATTGAATTTAATACATATGAATTCATCTTCGTCTTTTAAACTTTTTAGGCAGTTTTATTTTGCTTCTCTTGTGCCTTGTGTATCTGTTAAAATTGCAGCTTTTCTCTATCTTCTGTTTGATTTGGCTCCATTTCTTCGGTATGGTCAAACTATTCGCAGAGAAAATTTATAAGTTAGATAGGTTAGGTCGTTTTCTTTGTTGCTTGTACAAAGTTCGGGTTGCAGCCTCTTTTAAATCCTGAAGAGACTCTAGTAGTCTTACTGTTATAAGTCCGTATCCTAAAAAATAAAAAAAACATTTTATACTTAAAACCGTGGGGTTAGTCAGGCAACTGTAGCTCAACTAACCCCAACCTGACATTTTAAAGGAAAAGTAAATTTATTAGAAAACCGGTTAGAATTATATCCAAAATCTTTATACATAATTAAACTGCAGTAAATTTACTTAAGATTAACACTTACCTGATTGAGAACGGAATAAATTTAACTATCACAGATAAAATTTTCCGGCTTGCAATTATTTTATTTTTTAATCACAAAATAAACAATGCGCACGGATACTTTTCTCGATCGCCGCGTCACCACTAGTGGTCGCACAATGAGTTCTCCTCGCTCAACCCCTTCTTCATGCTATTTGATGCTTTCACGTGCGGTCGATAGATTTTGAGATATTTTGATTGCCCAACTTACCTCTATGCTCAACTAGCCCGGACCTACCCTACGTTTAAAACAAAACACTACTTCAAAGTGTAAAAGAAAGCTTCAAAGTGTTACAAAAAGTTACTTTTTTTTAAAGTTTGCAGCCGTTCCGCGGTTATCCGAAAATCAAAACGAAATTTTACGAAACAGTTTTTATTTTTAATAGATACTTAAAGCAAACGATACATTATCATTGCCACTTTTTCTGTTCTATAAACTGATGTCATTAAATTTAAGATCTGACATTTCGTCTTTGAACCACCATCATCAAATTTGTTTTTTTAAATAGGCAAATTATTTGGTTTCAAACTTTTTGTAACACCCTGTATATAAATTTTATGAAAATATGAGAACAACTTAATAATTTATACATATTGGTGCAGACAATCTCTTTGTATGCTTATCTCAGACCTGCACCAGTTTATTGATCAATTCCTTTACATACTTTTCGTACTGATAAACAGATGCCTCTACCTACACGTTCCAAATATTAAAAATAACGTAACCTATTATAGCCGTTCTCATTTTCACTATTTATAGCCGTGATCTCTAATTAAACAAAAATAGACATCAAATTAATTATGAATTGACGAAACCCGTTTTACAAACAACAAAAGGAAATATGTCCAGTACTGTTTTATCTTCTAAAGCGGCAAATTAAACGAATTACTTACTATACCTAATTAAAATTGTATTAAATAATTCCGTAAATTTGACGTTTTTTCAAATTTGTATCTAATAGGTTTCTAACCGAACAGCAATCTTTTAAAGTTAATATTTGTTTTATATTTTGTGTATATTACTTAAGCTATTTTTAAATATCTATTATATTTTGTGTATGTCATTCATGCGCAGATTTTATTCCGAATTTCGAGTAGGTACCTATATACATTTAGTACCACTATCGGTATTGGTTCGAGTTTTAATTTTTATTTAATAGTGATGTTCTATTAACTTTTTTATGTGACATTTGTTTTATTGTGCGACATAAGTATACATTGTGTAGAAACGAACTGAAATTCTAGTGTTTTTGTTGTGACATAAACATAACTTTGGACCGATTTGAGGTTAGGTTTTGCTCCTTTTGACTTAAGTTTGTTAACCTCTTTGCACCGAATTTAATTAATGGTATTATACAATAATAAACACAGCTGATGCATGTTGGTTGCTTTGAAAAATCTGCGTTGGTTTATTTGTTATTACTAAACTAGAAGTAAACTGGTTGAAGTACTTTTTAATTCCTGTAAGTTGTGAAATTTTCCTAAAGCTACTGTTGAATTAGTGGAAAATGCAATAAAATAAAATAATAATTGCCCAATAAAAATTGCACTGCAAACGATTTCACTTTGGTGTTACACTATGCAAGACTAATCATGCAATTCATTTATTTTAAGTTAAATTTTCCTCAATAAGATTTGTGTTATTAAAAGCTAGAAAAGCTGTGTATTCTACAATACAGTGGCGTCGTAACTATAGAGCTAGACAGCACCTAAGCTCAGGGGCCCCTTGGAGTCTGACTTACAAATTATTTTTTATAAATATAAGTTGGCGTAGTCAAAATCTTAACTTTTTATACAAAAGATGCAGATAAACGAAATAAATTAACAAATTAAAATGCGTCGGTAAACAAACAAATGTTATTTTTGTTGTGGTGGACAACAAACAATTATTTGTTGATGTGTTTTATTTGAAGGAGGTAAGGCCTTTTTGTATACGTCGAATTGGGTAGGGTATAAACAATTTAAAATAAATAAAAAAAAACTAAAATAGTTGGGGCCCCACCCTTTTTTGGCCCCAGAGCCTTTGCTTACCTAGCTACGCCACTGCTACAATATACAAGGTGTTTCCTAACTACGGTACAAAACTTTAAAGGATGATTTTTAAGTTATTTTCTTCTTTGAGATACAGGTTGTAAGAATAACAAAAGTCTGTAGGTATTTTATAAAAATATCTTAAATATACTTAAAACCAGTTTGGTTAAAATTTGGTACACGTGTGTTTAAATTACTATGGCGCTTATATAGCCCTAACTAGATTGACACTACCGAATCCAGGAAGAAAAAACTACACTACTGACTTTTTAACCGATTAAGCAACTAAATATACAACACAGCAACCCCTATTTGCCGGCAATATACATTTTTCATATTGGTATTGATGGTAAAGCATTGGCCATTAGTGGCAATATTATGCCGACATCTAATACGCATTATAAAGTCAACCCTAAATAAATACTTAATTGCCAATAAATTTTACATGCAGGCGTATTGCCGGCAAGCATAGAAAAATGGCGGCATACCAATCTTGATTAAATAAATCATGCCTTTTTGTTGCAGGCAAATAAATATTGGATTTTTGAAGGCATATTCGTACTTTTGAAACCATATTATTAACATTGGCATTTAACTAACATTAAAGCAATTTTTTATCTATTTTATTTATAATGACAGCTAAACAACAGTATTTTATGTTTTTTACATAATTTAAAGGAAATGGCCGTTTCATAACATTTTATTGTTACAAATCATGCAAATAAAAATTAGGTCAAACAAAATGTTTATTATGTATTTTTGAGAGAATAAAATGATGAAAAAATTAGCTAGGTAAATTTCTGACCGAAAGTGAGAAATTCAAATTTCCCACTTAGCCGAAACACAAGATTGGATAATTTTGACAGATGAAGAAAAATCGCTTTTGACCGCTTTGTGCAATCGTTTTCCGAAAGATCCTTGTTGTTTTCTACGTGGTCTAGCTTTTTAGTTTCGTTTTTGAAGAAAAAGTTTTTCAATAAACATAATTAAGTGTATTCATTACCTAATTAGTGTGTGTTGTGTAATTGATTAGTGATGGCTAGTCGAGAAGGCGAGTTATTTGATTAGACTGTTAGGAGCTGTAAACATTTTGTTTA
>JACEGR010008269.1:0-38972 GCA_014170235.1 Listronotus bonariensis
CTTTGATTAAATCCTAATATTTTCTAATAAGAAATCTGTGGCTTTTCTTTTTCCTTTAATTAGGTATAATTATCTAGGCTTTTGGCTTTCGTAAACTATCAAAAAATTGTGAAACAAAATTAGTCAATTACTTATTTATACTGGAATTTCCTGTAGCCACAAATAAGCGTATTGTTTAGACATATTTACAGTAGATTAAAAGGTATATTCCTCCATGATGTAACTTATTTTTATTTGCTTATCCAAACATTCGGATTAGCAAAAACCTTTCACACTTCATTAACATTTCGACATATGCAGACTGTGCAATGACTGGGGTGCAATGAACAGAGTTGAATTAGGCCCATGAGTTAATATATGTAGGACACCATAAAAGTTTTATCGTAAAAACTTTTTGTTATCGTAGGCGTCATACTTATGAGTGCTGTAAGTTCACAAATTATCTACAAATTTGTGATTTAAAGTAATGCACACATACCTCGGCATCGGACGGGTGGTACGGAAAAAAAATATATATTTTTAAATCTTTTGACATCCCCGAACGCATATGCCTAACTACCAGAGTACCGTGGGTGTCGGGTTATTAGATATTTAACCCATTGTTCCCCTGTTCCGTCAACGTTGTCCAAGCACTGAAACATGCAGTTATGCATTTCACAGCACATTTTAGACAACGCGGTAGTGCCACCATGGTCGTTATTTTTAAATATCTACTACCTAAATATGTCTCTCCCGCTGGGAATCGAACCGGCGACCTCTGGTTTCGAAGATCAAAGCTCTGTCCACTGCGCCACGGGTGAGATAATACTGCTCATGAAATTAAATGCCGCGAGAATATAGCAATTGAATTAAAATCCGCATGGTACCGATACCGCTAAGTTCCATAGTGCTTCGTCCCATGGACAAAAAAATACTCAGTTTTCGCAAAAAAAAAAATTACATAAAGAGGTTCAAAATTACAAAAACTATTTAGATAATCGGAACTACTGTTATGGTATTTGTAATGGTCCGCTGTTTTCCTTTTTGAATATTTTTTTCTTCCAAAACACATCGCACAGAGTGACATTTGCAACTGAAAATTTTTGAAAATACTCTTATTTTAATTCTTCCGGCAATACCGACAACATAATATGCGATACCCTAAAAAAATCTGTTACCAACCGTCCTTTCCGTCTGTACGGTCCGTCCGATGCCGATGTATATGTGCGTACCTTTTAAAATCTATACAGAGTGTTTCTCAAAGGGTAAGGTCATAAATGATAGGGGTGATAGAGTGACTTAAATTTGGTCCCATGTAAAATGCTAAAAATAAAATAAAAATACGCTATGATATACAGGGTGCTTCTAAATCGCAAAAACATTATTTTAAAAATAAAAAAATTTGTAAAACTATAATTTTAGAACTACTTAATTAAAAAGCAATAAAATGTAATAAAAAAGTTCTTTACCTTTTTTCTTATCACTTATAATTATTTGAGAAAATTAGGTGTTACCCAAAATAAATGGTTTATTCCTCAATAATTTATTTTACTTTTTCTATGAAAACAGTAATAAATAAGGTTTAAATGCATGTAAATAGTAGCCCAAATGGTAACGATTTATTTAACAAAAAGGTTAAATTTCCATTAGGGTTTTAGGCTATTTAAATAAGAAGGTACTTATTTTTAAAAAAATCATAACCGAATTTTTATGCCAAAATTGTTTTTTCGTAATTTTTTATCTCCCTGCATATTATAAGGTGACCTTTATAACCATTTCATGAAAAAAATCCACTAAGTGGTAAAACATATTTTTTTAAGATTTTTTTTTAATGGTAATAACATTAATTTTTCCTAGAAACCAAAACCAATGGAAAAAACTTCAATATACATTTCTCACTTTTTTACTGTTTTATTAAGTGATTTTAAAAACATATTTTCCTAATTGTTTTTTATTTTTCGAAGTAATATTTTTGCAATTTTAAACCCTGTATATCCTAAGGAGATTTTTATTATAGTATTTAGCAGTTTAGACAAAACAAATTTTTTTATGAAAAATAACTCTTTTTTGCAATATTAAAAACAAAAAAAAATTAGAGCTATAGTTAAGTCCATCCGCGAACACACTGTATTAAACCCCTTATGGACTAAACCGGTAAAATTATTTTTTTCTTGTACGTTAAAAAATGTCTTTTTATGCATAGAAGACGTCCTCAAAATGTTTTAAAAATATTTGAATTAGCACAAACAAGAAACAAAAACTTAATATATCTAATAAAAAAAAATATATTTAAAAATAACTAAAATAAAATAAAACCTTTGAGACCCTGTATTTCGCCAACGATCAAATTTTCGATTAGGTAAAGTGCGTTAATGCGTTATATTTTGGTTCAAGGAATTTTAGGTAGCATTTTGTATTTTGTACAGACCTTTAAACACGTCCTGGAAACGGACCAAAATATTTTTATGGATAATAATTTTGGAATGGAAGAACAACACCCAGGCCGATACTGTACTTCACCCTCGTCTATTCATCCCCACAAAAAGGTAACGAGCGGCGCAAACAAAGCTTCCACGTTTTACAAGTTTGCTAATGGTAATTCTATTACAGTTCGGTAAGGCTGTCAAATAAAGACGATTTCATAAAATTAAGTGAATTTATGCGGTAAATACGAAAGTTGAGATTGAAGCTCTTGCAGCATAACAAAGAGGTGAACGGCAGAAAATGCCTAAAACCGATTTTTTTTTCTTAATTGTAGATATCACAAAGTAAAATAAAAATATCTAGACCGATTTGCGCTTTTTAATTTTTTTTTTTAAGTAAATTTATTTCTTCTGATTAACTTTCCTGCACTTTTATGGTCTGTCAAAATATTAAAATGGTGTACTCGAGTTGCTAGACGGCGCGGCGATAAGATAATAATAAAATTTTAAATTTGAGATTGTTGAGTTGCTTGACATAGATGAATGAGTTGCTAGAAAAAGATTGTTGAGTTCCTAGACGATAAAAGTCACAGGTACATGCAATAAAATATCTTGTAAAACAAATGCTTTATATATTTTTTCCAGTTTTGCTTTATTTTGCATTAAAATCCACTTATTTTAATAAATAACGTACATATTTTAATTATTAATTATTAGTCTTGAGTTTAATTAAGGAATTAAAAAATGGACTTGCTTACCAAAACTAACCATTCGTAAGTGTGTATAAGTCTTGGGTTTAATTAAGGAATAAAAAAATATTTGCTTGCCAGAAGTAAACATTTGTAATTCCCTAAAACTGTTTTAATTACCCTGTCAGGCGCCGTATCCACCTGCTTTACGGCGCGGTGTCGAAATTTCTTCTAACATAATTTGACCCTTCGATAACATCAGGTACAAACACAATTTGGTGTCGAAAGTTCGCCCGCCGATTTTTACATGACTGTAATAAGGTCACGTACTGGCGTATTGGATAAATATAAAAATTTAGATAATTTTGCAAAAGCTTAAATTTGTTTATAAAATTTCACTTTATTCACGGTAAAAATACAGGAGGATTAGCTTTTGAAACTTGATTTTTTTTTGGGAGGAGTCCAACAAAAAAAACTTGTCTCAGTTTTTATGTATAATCATTTAAAAATATTATCAACGACGGTGAACTCACGTCTGGGTTACGTCTAGAAACTCAACTATGTCCCCGTTTAGCAACTCAACTATGTCCGTCTAGCAATTCAACAATCTGAATCCGTTTTATCTGTGTTCGTCTAGCAACTCGAGTACACCACTTTATAGTAACATTGAAACTGCTTTAGTTAGCTCCTAGAGGGCGACAAAATTTTTAGAACAATTTCTTAAAAATATTTTTTTGCTGTATGATAGAAAAAGTGGTTGATACCAAGTGATATAGGGTGTCCGACAATATTTGACCCATTTTGATCGCGAATTACTTTAGAACAAATATAAATATCAAAATGCTTTTCGCAAAACGCCGTAGATTTTTTTAAATTTTTTATCCCATCCTCGACATTTGGTTGCAATATTTCGTTAACACTTAAAACAAATGCCCTATTTTCCGATATAGAGTAACCAGTGGCGTAGCTAGATCAACAAGGGAACTGAAAAAAAAACTAAATCAGGGCCCCCAAATATTGCAAATGTCGAGGAGCAAAAAAAAATATGAAGAACAAAAAAATCTCCCGTAATAATAACCACTTTATTTAAACATTTTCATATACGGACCACCCAAAAATATTTTAGAAGCAAAAAAAGGTGTTTACCTTCATTCTTCATCGCATTCGTTTTCAGAATTAATTTCAGTGCTAAGCCCGGGGGCCCCTTTCAACTCCAAGGGGCCCTCCTTAGCTTGGGGGCCACGGGGAACTGCCTCGCCTAACCCCATAGTAGCTACGCCACTAGGGGTAATTTTATTATTTTAAATTAAATTGATTTCATTACATAATCTTGATCAAAATCACATAGTGTTTCTAATTGGTATTTTCTTTGGTGGGAGCGAACATAGAGTAAATTTTTGTTTGGTAAGATTTTAAATTTTGTCACTTTAAAAGCCCCGCTTACAGGCCCCTCACAAAAATTATTATTTTTTTACGCTACGCCACTAATGAACAAGGATATTACATTGCAAAGGTCGGTAAGAGCGTCAAAATTTGAATGATCTATTAACGTATAAAAAAACTGGTTTTTTATAAAGCTAATGATAAAAAAATAAAAGATATTTTTTTATCATTGGTATAATCTGCAATTTTATATCTAGCCCACTATCATACCTATACTTAATATTATTTTGCAATGGTGCGTGCTTTATGGGAATTTAAAAATATTGATAAATGATTAGTAGCAGGATATTTTTTACAATAATGATGAATAGTTTTAGGATCATTAAGCACCCGCAGTAAAACAACAAAAAGCAATTATGACATGCTATTTACATTTAGAGGGCATGTTGGTATTTGTAAATTTAAAAGTTATTACCTATATGCAATGTGCGTAAATTAAAAATATAACACAGAATAATTATTTAATTAAAAATACCTATTTTTTATATTTTTTACCGGACAGAATAACGTTTGTTTTTATAATTAATTGTTTTAGTTTTAGAAATGTGTACGGCATAAAAGTAGTAATACTCCCATATAACATTTTCTGCCGGCTATTTACATTTAGAGGGCATGTTGGTATTTGTAAATTTAAAAGTTATTACCTATATGCAATGTGCGTAAATTAAAAATATAACACAGAATAATTATTTAATTAAAAATACCTATTTTTTATATTTTTTACCGGACAGAATAACGTTTGTTTTTATAATTAATTGTTTTAGTTTTAGAAATGTGTACGGCATAAAAAGTAGTAATACTCCCATATAACATTTTCTGCCGGCCACGTAAATTTAATTTACTGGCATTGCCAACACTTTTTAATGGCAAGGCATTAGCAGAAAGGTATCAAAAAGACACAAAAGTGGGCAATTGGCCACGTGTTGCAGATAATGTCTGTGATGGCATCCGTCATTAATAGTTTATGATGAAAAAATGCGTTTAGGATGATGGCATCCATCATTAATAAGTTATGCCAAAAATGCGTTTAGGATGATTGGCAAAAATATACCAATAAGACACAACAGTGGGCAATTGGCCGTTATTGGGCCACGTATTGCAGATACTGTGATGGCATTCTTCATTAATAAGTTATGATGAAAAATGCATTTATCATTAAATTAATATTGCAAGTTTTATAAGTTAAATGTCCCAAAAGTTAAAGAACATATTTAGAATTTTGTAATCGAAAAAAATAGGAAAAAAAAGGCAGGAAAACTTTATTACTAAAAAAATAAAATAACGTAAGGTCAGAAATCACAAAGAATACAATATCTAACTAAATTTATGTTTATATCTACCACGCCAAATAACTTTACATTCTAGTGACCCATGATAAAGGCGCCATTTTATAACAAAAAATGACAGACCCCGTACGTTGGGCGCCATTTATAATAATATTTAATAATATACCACTTAGAAACAATATGTTTTTTGCTTACATACCACTAACTTTCAATGTACCCACCGGGGTGTCAATTTATACACCCCCTTATCTTTTTTATTTCTTATCGTACATAATAAAAAAATAATAAGGCCGAGTTTATAAATCAGAATTCAATTTTAGTATAAGTAATAGTATTAACCTAACTTAAATTTATAAATTTTTTGGTGGCAATAATTAGCTACATTTAACAAAAAATTAGTAATGAAACTTGAATAAAAAAGAGTTACCGGTTTTAATCTTTTTGTGGCACATAGGCAATTAATATTTTTTCGCAATTTTAGTCTTAAGTTTTGATTTTAGAGAATTTTAAGGTCGTTTTTTAAGACCAGAAAATTATATTTGATTAATAAACACTGTATGTATGTTTTTAAATCCTGTGACTAATGCTAATACTAATACTAAAATTAAATTTTAATTTATGAACCCGTCCTAACAGTTTGTTGTGTTAATTTTGTAATTTTTAAATTAGTAGTCAAATATTTATTATTTCTTAAAGATAAAAGGACGACAGAAAGAATGATTTTTTTAAATAGAATAATCTGTATATTGTGTCACTATTAAAAAAGACTATTCAAGAGATTTAAAAATACTGCATTTGATAGACATATCGATCTTTATAAGTTTTGAAATTATGGTCATCTAAATGTGAAGAATAAGTTTACATTTTAATTGGGTGTATTACAGCAATAGTTGCTTTGAAAAAAATATTACCATATTTCAAAACCATTAGGAATATATACAGGGTGTTTCCTAATTGCGGTAAGAACATTAAAGGTGAAATTATTTTTATAAAAAGAGTTTATATAAACATGGGTCCTCAAAAATTTTATTGCTAAGATACAAGGTAGCATTTTTTGTTTTTATTATATATTTGCCAATAAGAAGTTATAACACATTTCTAAAAGAAAAAACTGCCCCAATATCTCTTGTATGGTCCACGGTTATGCAGTTAGGAGGATTATTTTTTAGAAAACTAAGCATGCTACTTAAAAATATGAATACACAAAAAGTTGTATTTTTGCAAAAAATCAGTGGCGTACATTTTTTTGCCAATATTATTGACTGAGATGAGTCCATCGCCGCCACTGGTCTCACAAATTAAAATTAGTTAAGGGTTAAATTAACTTCCTATTTTAAATAAATATCACAGCCAAATTTTATTAAAATCGAATAAGGCATATTTAGGATATTAACACACTTTTTTAAAAAACAAAGCATTTCCGGACCTATATTTATATGAACTTTTTTCATAAAATTGGCTCAGGAATATGCTTTTTGATTTTTTTATCGCAAAAATACTAAATATAAGATTTTTGAAACACACTTTTGATTTTCTTTTTAATGGTAATTTAATATACAGGGTGTTCCATTTAAAAAAATCATACTTTTTGTCGAACCCTGTATACTTATCTTAAGAGATAAAAGCATTCGGATAAAACATACAGATACCTACTACAGAGTCAACCCAATAAAATAATGTTTATATTTTTTTATGTTTTAAAAACTAAAATAGTTGGGGAAATGTAAATTTATTAGATACGTTTCTAATGGAAAATAAAAAATTTTCTTCGGATTTAGATGGCCATATTTCCGAAACTAATTAAGACAGATAGGGGGCCTTTTAAAGCTCTTTTAAAGATCTCTTTAATGATAAAATAATATAAATGATGTTTTATTAAACAAAAAACACATACTTTTGTCGTACCCAGTAAGCTTTAAGAGGTATTAAAAATACGATAACTTATTCGAAAACTGGAGAATTAACCAATTAAATTTATATTTTTGTTAATTTTGTACTATTAAAAATAAAAAAGTTAAGGGATGTGTAAACTTACAACGTTCCACCCGCAACTTTTTATATAGTAAATAATATTTTGTCTACATTCCTCGTACTTGCAGGTCCTTCTGGACACCCGGTATATGTTTAAAAGAGATTTATATATTTCTTGCACATAGTCATGTGGTCGCCACCTCTTAGAGAGTAGATGAAGTAAAGAATCAAATGGGCGTCGACAAAAATTACACCCTCCCACCTTCCCTCCAAAAGCTTTTTTAAAGGGAGGAGATATAGACTAAATAAGGGTAGTGGGAGAGTATAATGGCTGCCGGTCTGTCAGACACCGAGACAGATAATAAGAGATATCTTATTATCCTGCAGCTTCTGGTTTATCGTAATTCCTCTAATTTGATCCCTTGGGAAACTAGCTGTACTCAAGCGAATAATTCCAGAAACAAGATATTTAGGGGTGATAACATACGGCGGGTACTGTAACTTTTAAATTTTAAACTTCATATTTTAAAAATATTTAGTACCTACCTATTATCTGTTGGAAATATTCATTTAAAACACATCACATCAAATTAATGGTAATTAGTAATTTTCAGTTACGTGATTTCTACGAGTCTATTTCAAACAAAAAACGGCTACTAAGGGGACTTTCATAAATAACGTAAGGTATTGTTTTACATTTTTAACCCCCCCGACCGGGAGTTTTGCATCAAACTCTTTCATCCCCGTCCTCCAATCCTATACGTGAGATTTCTATATGTAAAAGGCACCATTTTTTAAACTAAAATTTTGATTTTGTTGTTGAAATAATTTTGAAGAGCAAAAAAAAGGTCCTCGACCCAAAAAGTAGGACCTGCGCCAAATATCGGTAATTTTTTCCTGTGGAAGAAAAATGACGTGATATTCGCAGAGACCCTCACCTTCTCCCCACGGTGAGATTTGGTGAGATTCAAATCGACCTCCTTCCCCACCCTAAATGCCTCACGTAAATTATGGACGCCCCCCTGACCAGTGGCAAAGTCAGGGGTAGGGGTGACCTGCCTCCCTAATAAATGCCTGCCACCCTCTAAGGTGGAATGTAAGAAGCACAGTAAATCTATAGGACATGAACAGAGGCAGTATAGATAGGGATCCAAATTCATTTGTTTTGGGACATAAAATAACATTTTGCTATCTATCTACTATACAGTTGACAACCATAGCAATAATGTACCTATGTCATTAAATGATTTTTGATATGAGGAAATCTTTTTGTCCCATAAACTTCATATCCAAAAATCTTTTTGGCCGCCCTAAAATGTTCAGCTTCCCTTAGCTACCCCCAAAACCAAAACTGCTACTAACCGGTCGGGCTAGCTGCTAGTTCAATAAGCATTTCGCACACACTGCTAAAAGTATTAATAGAGGATTATTGCACAGCGAAATAAGGCTAGGCACTATAATACCGGCCTTAATTTGATATCTGAGCTTGCGCAGATGCGTGGTGGGATAAGGACTCCCTTAATAAGAATAGCGCCTGGCTTTAGTTTATGCCGGTTTTAGATCGTGTACCTAAATTGGGGCTACTACACAGAGGCTTTGCCATTACCATCTGGTGAGGTGACGAGCTATTAAAAATTCGTGGAAGGAACCGAGATTTGAACCCGGATCGCTGCGGTGAGAAGCTGATACGTTAGCCTCTATGCACCATGCTCGCCACTACCATATGCTTTGGGTGGGGACCTCGGCACAGAAGGCTACATTTGTGACTTCATAAGCGGACCGAATACTAAACTGTTATTATTACTTATAGTAGTTACTTATAGTAGTTGATCTCATTAATATTTGTTAAGTTAAAGCTATTAGCATGACTTGTTCATATATACACATTTGAGAGTCATTACCTCCTTTGTCTGAGCGATATTACCCATGGTCAGGGGCAATACCGCTCAACCTGTATTTTTTATATATTTAACTAAAAGTTATTGCTGGGAGTTTTATAACTTTTGTGTTTAAATATTAATTAATTAATAGGTCCCCCATTGTCTTCTTGTTTAAATTTTAAAAATAAGAACCTAAATATTAAAAATATGCTCAAGGTTTTTTCCTCTAAGTGAACGGCATTCCCCCTGCTTCCCTCTATTTGTGAAATTGTGTAAAAACAAAAGCGCGTTAACCACAAAGCAACTGCGTTTTATGACTCTTTAAACAAAAAGTCTTCCTATTCTTTTATGATTAATCAGTATTGTCAACACATGATGTGCAACATCTCTTAAATATGTAGGCAATCTGCCGGTATGTAAATAATACACAATCCTTAATAAGACAAATTGCAATATTTCATCTAATAACCAATAAAGTTTTACGAATGTGGAATAAAAATAAAATGTAAAGCGTAACGTGTCGGGATGCAATATGGGTACCAAATAAAAGGGATTGTTAAGAGAGACTCGAAATCCAAAGTGACGTTAATCTAAATCCAACATGGCGAAACACCTAGGCTGGCAGACTAGTTAATTTTAATGCATTTCTACAATATTGGTATCAAGTGAAATGGCTGAGAATAAGTCCAAAAATAACGGGACGTCAGTACTAATTCAATATGTCGGACTTCTAAAGATGGCATACTAGTTGTTTCTAATGCACTTCTACATTATGGTTATCAAACAAAAGGGCTTGCTAGGAGTAACTCAAAAGAAAGTGACATCAATCCAATATCACAGACCAAGTTTTTTATGCTCTTTCACAATATAAGTATTAGGTAAAAGTAGTCCTCGAGGAAAATACCTAATTATATTGCAGTTAGAGTGTTTAAAATGAACCGGCAAAATACCTAAGCAAGAACAGACTGAGAAACCTGTTTAGGGACAACTAAAAAGTAAAAAATAAATTAAAACTAAAAACTATTTTTACAACAAGCTTTTATTTAAATGCACTAAAACAAATAAAATAAACTTTTTCTTTGAACATTTTACTATAAATAATAGCGTCATTACACAATTTATATGATATAAAAGCTTGCCGCAAGATTTACCTCAGTAGATAAAAAAATAAATTAAATACCTTAATCTGATTGCTTTTAACTGTTTTAATTTTTAAACTAAGTAAACAAGAGTACCTAAATCTCGCGACAAGTTTTTATATGATATAAATTGTATAATGGCGGTATATTTTGGTAAAATGTTCAATGAAAAAGTTTATTTTCTTCTTTTTAGTAAATTTAAATAAGAGCTTGTTTTAAAAATGGTTTTTACTTTTTATTTATTTGACCAATGTTGGGTTTTTCTAATTGCAGCACGCTATATTGTTGATTATAATAATTATTCGTTTAATTTTAACAAGTATAGTTCGTATGTTAAGAGTTATGTAATGTGATAATTTAGAAATGGATCCACAAAACTGGATTAAATAAAACCGCCAATTCCCCTACCGTGCTTGGTAGACCTGACCAGTGCCATCAGCAACGCCGCGCCGTAATCGCAAAATATAGATCATTCGGTCGGAGAAAGATAAAATAATTATTCGATTGGTCAACGTTATTTTAAATCCATCCATGTTTAACTTATTTGTTTAAAATCAACAGAGACAGACTGAATAGCGTAAATGTGCTTTTACATTAAAAAGAAAAAGTTATTCCTAATAATTATTATTATTTAATTATATATTAATCTTAAAAATATTTAAAAAAAACATTTTACAGGGATAGTAAAGATAAAAAGTAAAAGTGGCGACTTTTATTTCTTTTTGGGGCAGTCCCGAGGGAAAAAACCCCTGGGAAATTATTTGAAAGCCGGCGAATTATGGGGAAGTACGGGGAAGTGCGGGGAAGTACGAGGAAGTATGGGGAAGTATTGGGAAGTACGAGGTAGTGTGGGAAAGTATGGGAAAGTATGGGGAAGTACGGGGAAGTATGGAAAATTATGGGGAATTATGGGAAAGTACTAAGAAATACAGGGAAGTACGGGGAAGTGCGGGGAAGTAAAGAAGTATACAAACGTACTTTACAGGAATGGGGCTTTAAACAAAGTGTTATAGAAGCTTTTAAAGGTAAGCATTAAAAAAGATTTGCAACTTCTTAATTAATATTGGTAAATATTTATTCTTTTATTTTTCGATAAAAGAAAAAATACTCACTTGTTCTAGATTGGCATAAACCCTTCGGGGAAGCAAGAAAATATCGTTTAATTAAATTTTAAATGTTCAGTCATAAATGGCAATTTTTAAACAGTTATATTTTTGCAAAACGTAAATATTTCGCTTTTTTTTTTTTTAATGTGCTATTTAGAATGCCTATTTTATAATAAAATTTTAGAAACTGCTCAAGCAAAACGTAATGAACCCACTTTAATTTCTAGACATTTACTTTACCATGGTTTTACCCCACCCAGCCACGAAAGAGGAAATGGGGTTCGCCCAGCAACCCAATTCACTCCCGCGGTCCCGAAAGTTTGATGATTCATAAATAAATAAAAAAACGATATTTTTGCTCTCCCGAAGAATTTATGTTAGTAACTGCATCTAGAACAAGTGATTTTTATTTTTTTAATCGCAAAAATAAAAGAATAAATAATTACCATTATTAATGAGGAATTGCAAATCCTTCTTAATGCTTACCTTTAAAAGCTTTTATAGCACTTTGATTAAAGCCCCATTCCGTTAAAGTACGTTTGTAGGCCATTATTAAACTGCACAACGCTAAAACAAACCGCAAACATAGAAAAACGGAATAAAATATTTGGTTTTTAAAAAAATATTTTTACTCGTTTATCAGTCAAATGGCGTTGGTAAAAATAATAAGCCAAAAAAAACCTACCTCATCCACTTATCACACTTATCTCGTAATACATACCTATACATACAAATTTATAGATTCTAATTCCTAATACTTCTCCATATACTTCATTGACCATATTATATATTTTATAATATTAATTTGCTACAGGAACTAGAGCTTATTTGCTAAAGCAACTAAAGCCCATATACTACAATAACTAAGGCTTATACAGTGTGTCCCGAAAGGTAAGGTCAAAAATGGTAGAAGTGATAGAGTGAGCCAAAATAATGTTAGTACTTCATATAAAAAAAAGTTCTATCGCGCTTTCTTAGGGAGTTATTGACGTTTAAAGTTAGAATTAAAAAATGTATTTCATTTATAACTTTTAAACGGTTGCCCCAATAATAATAATATTTGTGCATTTAAATAACTCCATACCAGTGTTTTTTTCCATAGGCATAGGCGCGTCAATTCATAATTATACAGAGTAAGACGAATTTTTTCGTTTATTATATGCATATTTTACAGAGATGAAAAATTTGACATTTTGGTTTGACCGTTTAATTCCTTCATCATTTTTGTACAAAAAAGGTATACCTTATGTAAATCGATATCTTGGACCATTCTTCATAAAATCGCATTTTAAAAACCAGACATACCCCTATTTTGTATATAACAAAAAAATCAATTTTTGAGGAAAATATTAAAATGTGGTTTAAAAAAATTATAAATGGTGTTTTTATAAGTCTTTGAAACTTTTTAACACAAATAAAGAATGTTTTTTAAAAAATTTTACCATATTTTTAATAATTTTCTCAAAAAATTGATTTTTACTACTAATTAAGAGTTTTAATAATCACATGGCTTAAATTATCTCAGTTAAATAGGGGACAGATAAGGATCAGTTAATACATAATTAAAAAGTTGACTTTCTACTTTCAAATTATTTACCTATAATAACTAAGTCGACAACCGAAAAATATCCACAGTATATTCGCGACTCGTCTTCCTTTGGCATTGAGTAGTGTGGTTGATAAAGTCGTCTAGTTACCGCTGTTAGTCCGCTGACATTATGGTAATTAAGTCATTTACTGCTCAATGGACTTAGTTGACTGATATTCAATCTTGTATTATCAGTATTATTCACTATCAACATTATGATAATATTGTAATGTTAATGGACTTAACTAACGCAGAAGCTTTTGTATGGTTATATTTTATAAGAGACTTAGAGATAAATACCTAAGCTTTAGTAATTAAAGTAACTTAAAAAAAATTATATGTCACGTTTCAAAAAACATGTCAATGCCGTTATGACTGAACATTTAAAACAATAACTTGTGTCCGCAAACTGCTTAATTTCTGGACGATCACTTGCATCGTCAACGGATACCGCAGCCACAGGGCTGGGAAAAGGTTCGCCTTTCACTTCATGATACCTTGTTGATGTAAATAAATAAAGGCGATGTTTCTAGCCCTTGAGGTTTTTATGTGTAATGCCTCTAGAAGCTGAAGTAATTTTAATCGAATAAAGTAAACAGTACAATAATTAAGAGAAAGTTGCCAATCTTTTAATAACTTACTGTTTAAAAACCGCATTCTAACAAGTAACGAATAATTATAGAACACGCCTTTGAACCAAACCAAACGAAGAGTAAAATATTGGTTTTTAAATAGGTAAAGTTACTCACGCGCGCCTTTTGGAGATCGATCAGATGGCGTCACGTATAAAAATGTACGCCAGAAAACCTGCCTACTAGACCGCACCCGAAGCCACAAAACTGAGTACCGGCTGTGTGTGCTTCTGAAGACGCAAACTTCGAAAATATCGATTTTAACGATTCATCTAGCTAGTGACTTTTAGTTATTATTATTAAAGCGCCCCTTCAATACGCGAATATCGGAAGATCTTTCTGCCTTATTAATGGAAGCTTTTATTTATTCGTTTAATAAACACCAAATGTGTACCACGGTGGCTACGGCACAACTTGGTAAATCTGGTTAGATTTTATGCTTTTGCAGCAAATGAATTGTAACCAAACCAGCAGTTAATGTTATGCGAAATCTGTTGGCAGTAATGCCGATTTCGAAAGACAGCTTTGTAGTTCTAGAAGATCGATCTAATATCATCTTTTATATGCAACCAGAACTAAAAATTAGAAAATAATTTTCATTACAAAGAGTTTGTCACTTCAGAGTAAAAAGCGTGGGGTGCTTTACTATATTTTCATAATTTTCCCTCATAGATATTTGCAAATATAATAATTATAACATTTAATATATTAAAATGCACCCCACGCTTTTTACTCTGAAGTGACAAACTCTTTGTAATGAAAAATTATTTTCTAATTTTTAGTTCAGTTGCATATAAAGCGTGTTTTTAGTTTTTAAACTATTATTTATTTTTCATTTTTAGTTCGATATATCAATTAGTTTTTTAAAAATAAATGCTCCAGTTTATTCACTAAAAAAATTCCTTCGCCATTTGTCAAGAGACACAGAGGATCTGTAAAGGAATTTATTTATCCTGGCGGTCCCAAGTCAGGATAACTGGGATACTGTTTTTAAATTATTGCATTGTCATCGGTCCTTGATACGTGTGCAAAGATTTCAAAGAAATTGAATCGCTGGAAGTTGGTAAAAATTAGGCTCAAGATTCCGTTAGATTTCAAAATTATCAGTCATCTACAGTGGCCGAAATTTGTAATTTTGCTTAAGATTAAAAGTGCACGTGTTTTTGATAATATCGAAAATTGGTTTGAAAAGAAAAAAGATGTTTATAATTAAAAATTAGTTCTAAACATGCAATTTTGTTGATTTAATTAAAAAAATTTTGATTTTTTTTCTGCGATAATGGTTTATACACAAGGCTGTCCCATTTTGGTTTACAACTGGAGTGTATCTCAGTTATTATTAAAGATAGAACTTTGCAGTCTTTGCAGCTGGAATACTTTTTATGAAACAAAAGATGTTATAAACAAACCTGTCAGGCCTTTATTATTGGATTAAAAAAGTTATGATAAATGTTAACAGTCAATCCGCTAAGTTATTATTGTGTGAGCCCAACAAAGCTTTCTCTGAGGCAATACACACAAAAAGCTTTACATAACCTATAATTTACTGAGTCATTTTTTATTAAACTAGCCATTTAAAATCCTCTATCCCACAGAAGTATTCTGAAAAATAATGAGGGTTGTAAAGCCCGTTTTTATGGATTGGAACATTTTCTTGTTGTGGATCAAATAAAGTCAGCCAAGTGCTATATAATTTGGCCTGAGAGGTGGCTCCAGTGAGGCGAGGCGGTATCTTCAAGGGAGTATGAATGATCCCTTTGTTTACAAAATTACCACAAAACTTACTTTTTACATAATTGTAATGAATTTTAATGATACAAGAGAGTGTGATTTAAAAGAAAAGAAAGACAGGATCGTTTATGGCATATATATATATCCTTTTAAGAAAAGGAGAACGCCTGTTAAAAAGGAAGCAAGACCTTCTTCACCTCTAAAAAATGAAAATCCGAAAAGAACACTTTATATAAAAGTATAATATTGTCAAGGTAAGAAAAAGGTACATGTCATAATGAAACCTGTTTGAATTTTTTTTTATTCGTAAACTTTCAATACCTTGAAGACAAATCAGTTGAAATAAATTAATTACGTCAATATTGGTATTTGCCTGAGGTTTGTTTCAATTTATGTGTCTCAGTATATGGTAAATTATTAATAACTGTTGACTCTAGGCATAGCATGCCATTGACCTTAGTAATATCGTAGGTCTCGATAGAACAAATGTCTTTTTGACCTATTTTGGGTCACCTTGTATACATAATCAATCAAAAAAACTGCAATTAAACATAAATATGAACATGTCTGACCATTTTTTAAAAATAAATCCTTGAATTTTAAATGTAGGTGTTCAAACTTTGATTTTTTCTAGAAACTTAAAAAAGAATGGCAAATTTTTTTCGATCATTTATTTTAAAAACATGCTACATAAAGCACAGTCCAATTTAATTAAAAATGTAAGAAAAAAAAGAAGACACTTCTGTTTAAAAAATAAATTTGAGTCCTAACTTATTTTGGGCCAATCGGACATATAACATTTATTTACATCATGTAAAATATTACTTAAAGAATACTGACTATATTATTATTAAGATTGTTTTGATTTCTGAGCTTAGGGCACTTCTTTTGCCGGCCCTGAGTTGTATTTTGTGATGGTGATTGTTGGATTTTTCCATAAACGACGCCTAAAATATTTATCAACTTACTTTTGTTTTTAACCATAATTGATAATCGATTAGATCTATTAATTACTTAACCTAATAAAAATAATGTGAAAAGAATATTGGGCAATTTTCTGTTATTGTAATGGTCACCTGTAATTAGGTGCGTAGTTCGCAACCTCGTATCTTCAAAATTGCAAATTTTACAGAAAAGAGAAAAACTGCTCCATTAACCTATTATTTGCAATGGTAATCTATTTAATTAATTATTGTTACTTAATAGCTATAATTAGTCGAGTTTACTGTAAAACAGGCAGTCGCTAAAAGTTCCCAAAAACAGCTCCCATTCTGATTTTCTTTTTTAAAACATTTCTTTTTTTTTATGTTTTGTAAAATCAGAAACCTCCCAGAAAAGGAAATCATTGGTTGTATTTTTTAAACAATATAAATGTTATTTATACAGTGTCCACCATCTTTTCCGACAAACTCTAAGGGGTGATTTTCCAACAAAAAATAAGAAAAAAACTTCGTATATACATGTCTTAAACTTCCCACTTTTAGAACTACAGGGTTTTAAAATTTAAGAAATACAATGTTTTCTTACAATAACTTTCATACGATTATATACAGCGTGTCTACTTAAGTTCGCACCATAAGGAAAACTTTTTATTAATAATTTTACGAAAAAGTTATTCCTTATAAAAAGGTTTTGCATGGTCTTAAACTCAAACTGCACGTAGTTGATATTTATTTTTTGCAGTGGTATACGAGGTATGTCAAAAAATATAATTTTGTTTGAGAGGAAATGTACCCTAAAGATGTTAGAGATTAAAAATATAACATTCAAATATAAAAACTTGTTCACTTTCAAGATAAACTTTTTTTTATTTTTTATGCGTTTAGCGCCTTTACACATTAAGCCGGTTTTGACGGCAGAGATAAAAAATACAGAAGCCTTTGAGTTTGCCGGACTTCCCCCGTTCTCCGCGTATGAAAGGTTTTATTTGACTCCATACATCTCGATAGCGTTGGTCCGTCGCCCGTATTTCCGTCTTTTGCTAATATGAAAAGGCAGTTAGGTTGATTTTTTTTCATTACATTTTTGGACGTTAGTGCATACTTATTTTAAAATGTTATATGTAAAGAATAGGGAATTTAAATCCCAAAATATTTTTCATATATAAACTTTTCGATACTATGAAAAATAAGGGTACTTTCCTCTTGAGCAAAATTTACATTCTTTAACATACCTCGTATACCACTGCAAGAAAAGAATAACTTTTTTCGTAAAATTTTTAATAAAAAAGTTTTTCATATGGTGCGAACTTAAGAAGACACGCTGTATATTTTTGGAAACTTGAAAGGCGTCTTCTATGCATTAAAATACATTTCCATAAAAATAATTTATCGATATTGATATCTACAGACTGTCCACGGATAGGGTTTACAAGAGAAAAAATGGACCAAAAATTTTATTTCTTGAAAAAAGTCATTTTTAATTAACTCTTTGCTTGTAAAAAGAGAAAATGTTGATTTTGTATAAAATGTTAGCAAAAACTTAAAAAACATGATTTTTTATGCAAGAGTAAACTACATCTATTTTTAATTCTTAAGCAAAATATTTTGTATTAAATTTATTTAGAATAAACAAAATTAAAACACAGATAAAAAATATTTTGATATACAGGGTGTTTCTAAACAAATGCGAAAAATTTCAGGAGGTGATTTTCCACAAAAAATTAATAAAAAAACTTCATATGAACATATGTTCTAAACGTTTTAGTTTTTAAACTACGGGGCCTTATTTTTTTTTTAATTTTTTTATTTTTATAATAACCCATTCAGATATTTTTAAAAAATTTTAAAGACGTACCCTTTGCACCAGAGGACATTTTTAGGCATACAAGAAAAAAATACTAGTGTCGTCCATGAGGGTTTAAGGTAAATATTTTTAAAAATGGTACGCCACTGCATTTTTCCAAAATAAAAATCTCTTTTAAATTCTCCAATCAGTTTAAAATAAATTTGGTCTTTTGACTTTTTTTTACGGTTTTATATACGGTTTTCGCGTAAATCAATAGAAACCATATTTTGGCATGGCTGTTTATATTCCTAATATAAAATTCTACATTAAAAATTAAACTTTCTTATTTATTGTTTAATAAGATAGAAATTTGACCATGCCAGGATATGGATTCTATTTATTTACGCAAAAACCGCACATCAAACAAAAAAGTTAAGAGATCAAATTTGTTTTAAACTAAACGGGGATTTAAAAACATATATTTTTATTTTTTCAAAATGCAGTGATGTACAATTTTTTTCTCAAAAATATTTACCTTAAACACCTCATGGACGAGATTTGTAAAAAAAAATTCCTGTATGCCAAAAATGTTTTTGGTGCAAAGGATCCGTCTGCCAAATTTTTAAAAAATATCTAAATGGGTATAAAAGTTATTATAAAAAAACAATATATTTTTTAAATTTAACACCCTGTAGTTCAAAAACTAAGACGTTTAAAATATATGTTTATATGAAGTTGTTTTCTTGTTTTTGGTGGAAAATCACCTCCTCAATTTTTTCACATTTCTTTAGAAACAGCCTGTATAATATTTATATTAGCATTAAAATAAGAATAACAGATTAAATTTGTTTAAGACTAAATAGAAATTTAATGAAATACTTTTTTATTAGAAAGGCTCAGTGGCGTACATTTTCTAAAAGAATACTTTAAAAAAATTAAAAAAGTTACAGGTATAGTTAAGTCTATTTGTGGACACATCTATGTAACAACGCCAAATTTATAAATAATTAAATTCTTTAGTGTAATAATTTGGCTTGTTACAGTATATAGCCACTTTTGGCTTGCTTAAAAGTCGGAAATGTCAACATTCATACATGGTTGTAATGTAACTGATAAGGTATTTTTATGAATATTTAAGATGGTCTTTAAGGTAAGTTTTCCTATCGACGGATGTCCTCCGCTGCGTCGGCGTCGGACGGAACACGCTGACGGAATACCGCTGTCTACATCCACAATGAAATTGGATGGAGCTATTTTTCTACGGGCTCCTTTCAATTCAATTGCCTATATTGGCAGTGGTATTTCGTCTGCGCCAGCGTGTTCCGTCTGACGCACTAGAAAAACCCGCCGCTAGTCAAGCGTACCTTTATAAATTGTCTTCTGTTTGATAATAACCTGTTTAACAATAATGGATTTAAAGCTATTATATTCTACATTTTTAGACTATCGAGCTGATTTTTATAAAAGTCTTTATATCAGAAGATGCTGTAAAACATTTTTCCGAAGTATATGATATTGGAAATAAGGAGGTTCAAAATTTGACAGTTTTATACACTGAACCCATTTATTCAAATCCGTTTCATACCCCAATATCAAGGATAGTGCCAAAATTTACCGGGTAATTGCATCACTGGCAAAAAGTTATAATTATATTTATTTCTTTTTGTAAACGGGAATATGTGTTTATTTTAGAGAAATAACAGATGCAGAAAAAAATAATGATAGTAAATAAAATTCTTGAAAATACAAAGTATGGCGACGACGAAAAAGCTTTTGGCCTCTCAAAACTAATAAAAATTAAAATTTTGGAAACAGCGTATCCATTACATGATGGTCCAATTGAAAAGACGGGTCTAATGTAAGATCAGTAAGTATTAATAAACAGCCTAATGTTCAAACCATGCGCATGGTGCCTATTATTTAGTAATAAGCTTTTGCTTATTTAAAAATAGTCCCTGGACCAGTAATGAAATGGACTTCATGCTAAGAACACTTTTAAAACCTTTTGAGGAGGGTTTCTTGTGCCGAGTCTACCACAAATATTCATACCGCCACATATGGAACCGGCTACTAACCCTTATGCCCTCCTCAAACACGTCATTTCTTAGCCCTTATGGTTTGTGATAAGAACCGGTTTATTTTTGATTTAAATGAGAAGATTATATGTAAGGCCTGTTCGTAGAGAAATCACAAACTAGTCAACGCCAATCGGGTAGTATTATTTAGTCAGTTGACCGGTTGCCAACTGGTCACCAGACGTATTTGTAAAATCTGATTGGCGCTGACTAATCTGTGATTTCTCTAATAACAGACCTATTATGACACAATACGGACGCTATTATTCGACAAAAGAAAAAGTGAATTGTTTGCCCAGTCCGGCATCCGTAACATGTCAATTTTGAGCCTTATGGGTTTTAATAATATTGGACCCTGTTATTTGTAGAATGCTTAGTCTTTGAAAAAAATCTACTTTATTGTATATACAGGGTATCCGGAAAGATATGGTCATAAGTGATAGGGGGATAGAGTGAGCCCAAATAATGTTAGTACTTCATATTAAAAAAAAATAGGTAGGTATTCTAACTTTTAAGGTCAATAAATAACTTTAACATTAAAAGTTAGAATAAGAAAAAAACTCATTTTAATTACAATTTTTCAGCTGTGCCAACTAATTAGAACAAGTTTTTGTGAGGTTTGACCCTGAAATCATTTAGGAAAAAAAATTAGACGATTGACCAAAAGAAAGACTTTCTATACTTACCCTTTAAAGTAAAAACTGTCTACGCATTTTACAGCAAAAAATTGTGTACTGAATGTCTGTAAAAAATGTAGCAGTCGTTTTTTCTTTAATGTATGTTTAGTTTTTAGGAATAAACGTTACTTTTACATATTATACATGTGTACAATTAAATATTTTTCTCCTTCCTATAAAATGTATTTTTATGGCCAACGAGAACCTGTTTTTTTTTATTTTTGCAAATACTAACAATTTGTAACATTTTTTATATTGGTATAAATAAAAATAGTTTTTACTTACTGGGTTAGCCGTTTAATTAAAAAAAAAACAAAAACATTTTTATTCCGAAAATTGATGATAATGCTTCATATATCGCGCAGCGTCCGAGAGGCACCACGTTAGTGGTTGCGTTACAAAAAGTGCCCGTGAGTGGTTAAAAGATATTAAAATAGTTTAAACCTTAAACAAACATATTTTAATTATTATTGTGGTGTTTTGTGTTCGTAATATCTCTTTTGAGATTTTCATAGTGATTAAATTACCTTCTAAAAATTATTTGTTTCTTATTGTGGAGCTAATAACCTTCCTTTATTTTGTATAATTTTGGAAAGAACTTACGGATCTGACAGTATTTAAACTACCAAAAAAAGGGATATCTTTCCATCTTTATAGATAACCTAACTTTGAAAAACTGTCATGTGGGCGGTCATTACTTTATGACCTTATTAGCGACATACGTCCATTGATTAGTTCAGTAGAATTTATGGTATGGCCTAATCGTCTTCTTTCGTGATTTAGATATGTTTATACATATAAACTATTTTTTATATAGAACTAGTTCTGGAATATGACCTATTTTTTTTATTGCAATTACAAAGCACATTTTCATAAAACATATTTTAGATCTTTAGGTAGTAGGAAATCGCGCGACAAAATTTCCACTTCTAAATAAAATGCAGGTTTCACTTTTGAAAAAAGTAATTCATGCTATTTTTCTTCATTAAAGCCCTTCAAACGTAAACGAATGATCAATTTATCCCTATTAGCTCTATTTAAAAAGATAGAAGACTGTTTACCCGTTAGGCTACCGTAAATGATGCAAATTGCTTTTTGCCATCTCCGCGCAACTGGGTCGGAGTCGGGTTTGTTTCAGATACAAATCTCGATTGTGCATAATTTAGTTGTAACTTAGATAAAGGTTTAACAACTTGCTTTTTTAGTTATTTATGCTTATTTTAAAAAGTAGATACTCTTGTTTCATGTTTGTATTTATAAGTAACATTTTTACCAGTTTTTACATTTATTTATTTATTTAAAGCAATGTAAAAAATATTTAAAATCCGCTTCTTCTTTTCCCTCTATAGATTTCCCGACAAATAAATTACCGTTGATAACTATTTTACTTGAACTCAAAAAAGTCTATATATATCGCACCATATCTTATTAAAGCACGCCTTTAATAGTGTCAAGAAATACATAAAAACTGAAATAAATAATATATTACAACAATATAATATAATAATACAGGGTGTAATTAATTTAATGGCTCAAAATACAGAATATGATTCCTTAGCCCACTTCAGAAAGAAAAGACTATTATTAACATATATGTCCTAAACCTCTTAACTTTTAGGCCACAGGGTGTTAAAGTTTTAAGAAAAAAAATAATATTTTTATCATAAATTTAAAATTGTTCGAGATATTTTAATGAAATTTGGCACACAAACTACTCAGTTAAGTTAATATAATTTTTTTTTCTAAAATGGGCTTAGGAATCGTATCCTGTATTTTTAACCATCAATTAAATTACACCCTGAATAAAAATATTATTATCTAAAGATTGTGTTTTACTATTATCAGTGAATTAATTATTTTACCATATTATAATAAGTAATACAGGTCTTGTCTCCAATTTATGCGAAAGGTGCTTTTTTCGAATCGGAAGTAATACTTCCTACACTTTTTAGAACATCATCGACATTAAGTAAATTTAGTTTCACCCTCTATTTACTTCTTTTATTACCATTACTAATGAGATTTTTTTAGTTGCTTTTTCAACATTGGGCGCAACCTGGTGCTATGCTCAAGGAACAGCCATTGGACCTAATTCACAGATATTTTGGACCCGAGGTAGCCTTCTACTTTGCCTGGTTGGAATATTTTAACCTGATGCTTATAATTCCTTCACTATTTGGAGCCGTAATATTTCTGGCATGTGTGTTGTATGCAATATTGGGACATTCCATAGAAGTGTAAGTTTAATTGCTTATGAGCCCCGTATCGGTGAGGATGGTCCAACTAGTTAACATGAAATGTGTAACAGGGCTGAGATTCTGTAAGAAACTTAAAAAAAGGTAATAGGGATAGAAAAAACAAAGAAGACCTTATTTTCTTCAAAAGTCGAGTTCTGTAATAGATGTGTTTCTGTTTCTGCTAGAAAAGGAAACCGTATTTTAAAGAGTAAAAGACAAAGATAAATGCTAAAAAGAGACATATAAATGTGTGTTTCTTTCGTTTTTAACTTTGGTTTTCATTCAATTAAGGAGATAACCGAAAGTGGGTTATAGAATCGGTAATCTGACTTTTATTACGATACAAAGAGATCGCCTTCTCTATGTTTCTTATAGAATCTCAGACCAGATTCTTTTCCCTTAAGGTTTTTATCATTTTTATTAAAAATTCAGTTTTATGTGAATATTCATAATATAAAATGGTATTAATCTTATTACATGTTATTAACCATGCCCAAATTAAAAAATATATTTTTATTAGTTGGATAGATTTACCTGAATAACAAAAAGCCGAAATAAGCACTAAACTAACTAAACTAATATATTAGTTTAATGAGTGTAGCTTACTGTTTTAACTGAATTCTGAGAAATACAGATCTTTATTACGGTTAAAACCTAATGTGAATTAAAAATAAAAGTTGCAATAAAATTTTGATATTAAAATATCTGGATCGTATTAAAAAAATGTAATTTAGTAATCCGTAGTGTTTAAATAACTTCTGATTGGTTTATTAAAGTAATTTAATAACGTTAAAAGTAGAGTTTAATACTTTTTGCAAGTTTTTGAAAAATACAGGTCTGTATTAAGCTTAAGGGAAAACACCAATGTTACAGGCCTAAAAAGAGGCGATAGCGAATGTTGTGTATTTTATTTAAATTTTGGTTTTTTGAGTTCAGATGATTTTTCACTGCTGTATCGTGGTCACCGGGTGACTCCATTAATTTTGTTTAAAAAACTTTGTAAATTTTTAATATTTGTTAATAAAAATTTACATCAGTTAAATATATACCAAATACTGCTTTTTATCCCATCCTCAAATAATTATTACTACTTACAAAAAATCATAAAATCGAGTATTCTTAGCCCTGTCACAGTTAGGACGTGTTACTAAGGGCCACTTTTTGAAGTTGATATAAACCACAAAAAGTGTTTCCATAGTAGCCAATCCGACCACAAAAATTTTAGCATTATTGAAAAACCGAACTACAAGCTGGCGAAAGTAGGCCAACCACCTTTGTGGCCCATATTAACTTCAAAAGTGGCCCGTGGAAACACGGCCTTGGGTTGCCAGGCGTCCGGATAAAGCCGGACATAGATGCTTTTTCATTGCCTGTCCGGCCAAAATTAACGGTGCCCGGCCTGTCCGTGGTGTGTTAGGCTTTTTAAGTTTTAAAAATTTTGATTTAGAATTTGTTTTGGACTGACTTCTTAATAATCTTGATTAATAATAGAGTCTTGACAAAATATGCATTCGATTTTATTTATTTTTAATTCAAATTTAGAAGATTTATGGTAATAATCAAAGAGGATTTGTTTTACATTTATTTTTTACACTAATTTTTAAAATCCACAAAAATGCAGGGTGTCCGGCCTTTTTACCCAAATGTTTGGCTAAATTCGAAGGTCTGACCGGCTATTAGGTTTGGCAACCTGGCAACCCTAGCCACAGTGATTTTTTCTAAAACATCAATGTGTAATACATCACCCATTGATGTTTAATGTTTTAATAGAATCGGCTTTCACATTTTAATATAAGAATATCAGGATCTTATTTAAAAAAATAAAGTTGACGATAGTCCCACGAAAACAAAATGTCGCATTTTAAATAAAATATCACCATTGAACAGAGTGAAAAAATTGATAATGTAAAACGAAATATAATATTTTTAAAATCGTTTTTACATAGGATCAGAAAAAATTTTAACAAATTATCAATTTTTCGTTTTTTTCCGGATATCTCCGGAAATACTTTAGATTTTTTTTAATCATATTATTAGGCACAGAAAACCTAAACTTTATTCTTATTTACCCAACTCCGCGCATCTCTTACCATTTCCAAGGTGCCCATACTGGTCCTTTTTATCTTGGACACGTTGTATTAAGAAAATGGAAGTCCAAGAAACGCCTTTACTTAGACAGAGACTCAGAAATCATTGTCCATGGCATTAAAACAAATAATAACAATAATACATCTTTTTACGAATTTTGAATTGCTAAGTCGGTCATTTTTAAGTTTCTTCTTAATAAGACTATACCGAAAAAGTCATTATTCGGCTATACAATCCAGCTCCGGATCTAGAGGGGGGCAAACAGGGCTTTCTGCCCCGGGTGACACCTTCAAGGGGCGGCAAAATTAAGCATGACCGACGTGTACTGGACAGTAAGCACTTGCGTTTGCGATTTGGGTTTATTATACAGAGGGAGCCGAGTGATGGCGATGTAAAGGAAGCAAAATGTATTATTTACTTTACAAAACAAAAGCCGAGAGGGCGGCAGAGGACAGTTTTGCCCCGCTTTAAAAAAATAAGGATCCGGGGCTGATACCATCAATTTTTAACCTCTTGTAGAAAGGAAGTGTGCGACAATAAACAATCTTTCGTTTGTCCGACTTGTCAAGAAAATGAAAAATGCAAACCTATCACAGTATCACAATACTGCTCTATGGCTGCGTGGACATTCGTATTTGATAATCATTTAACAATTTCCTTTGCAGTTTTTATGTCATTCTGGGGTAAGATTTTTTTGTAGTTTATTAAAAACCTATATTTCTATTAGCCTATTTTAGGTTAGCTTAACCAATATGCTTTCTGTAAAAGAAGTCAGCAAACCCTTGCATAAAAAATATTTTAAATACAATTCTTCCTTTGCTTGTGATGAAACCATCTGCTTATTTTTTTTTATTTTGATTTAATGTTTGTGCATTTACTTGATTAAAAGTTGCTTACCTTGTTTGCAGGATTAAAGCACCAAAAATTTAAGGAAGTAAAAGATTTTTACATGTAACCGTTAAGTCCGCATTATCCTGTAAGGTCAAAAAACTTAATAATTTTAACTTTGTCTAACCATTGTTTTATTGTTTTTTTGTACTAACGGCTTAAAAATATTTTAAATTAAATAATAATAATTTAAATTTATCTGCTTTTTAATATTTATCAAAATATTTTAAGAGTTTTCAATTTTTTAAGACAAGACAAATAATTGCACATCAAGACAAGAGTACGAAAAGGGGGTTTTGATACACATCATTTTTAAGCTCCCGTCGAGTACCTTAACTTAATTTACTGCAAAATGGTGATAAATAGTAACTACGTAAAAATAGGCCAAACAATTATTATAGCTATTGACGTTGAGAAACATACCGGGTGTTAACGAAGCTATTAGACAAGCCATAACTTCTAGAGCATTAAACATATTAAAATAAAACATGGGATTTATGTAAATGGTATCGAAAAGGGAGAATTTTCGCATATTACTTACTCTTTGGTTACTTTCGGTTTAACCGCATATGACTTCAATTTTCGAATGGAACACCCTGTATATTCTAACATTTTTGATTTCTGAGAGAATTCTTAATAGAAATTTGATATTTTTAAAAAGTTTTTAATTTGTAGTATTGCATCTAGGTGGCTATGGTCTTTTATTTATGACCTTATTTTTAAGCCGATCGCAAATAACTTGGTATCGTTAGGTTCGTCGAAAAATCCTTTATTCGAGAAGTGCAAATAATAGTTAGATACGGAAATATCAATTTGCCAAATTGTTTTATTCCTATCTTTCATATTAGTCACTAAAACTTTGCGATTGTATTTTTCTAGTATCACCTTGGGTCACTAGATTAATTTGCACCCAATCATAGCCATCTAGATGTAAAATTAAAAATGACTCTAAAAAATCAAGTAGGCCTAAAAACTTTTAAAGATATCACATTCTGACTTAGAATTGTCTTAGGAATCCAAAATGTCAAAACATAGAGGGTGCTCTATTTAAAAATTCAAAATTGAAACCATTTCCGGTCAAACCGGAAGTGACTAGAAAATAAAAAATATATGTAAACTTTCCTCTGCTCATACCATTTACCTATACCACGTATTATTTTGATATGTCTAATACTCTAGAAGTAATCTCTTGTCTTTGTCACCCGGTATGTTATTGTTTAAACTTACAATTTGCAGCTATAATATTTTTAAATTTATGGAAGCGAAAAGAAATTAAACTTAAAATGAGATGGAATGCTAGCATTGAAGAACTTGCTCATTTATCAAAAGTCTTCCAAATAAAGTTTATAGATATATTTGAGGATCTATTTTATAAAAATACGTTTACATGTACAGGGCATCACAACGAAGATATAGACACAAGTTACCTTTTTTAAATGGAATGGTGTATATTTTATTGGATTTTGAATTCTCCACAAAATTTTAACATGACTTTGTGTAACATATGCTATACCTAAACTCACTAGTTTAAAAGATACAAGGGTTTAAAAAATATAATGTAAATATTTATTAACTTTTAAAATATGAAAACACTTATTAATAAAAACAGAATTGACACAAAAATAACTTGTAAACACTTAACCTATTTAATTAAATCTTGGAAGTGACCTCCTTGAACGGCTTGACAATGTGCTACTTTGTAATAAAAAGCATTTGTAACATTTTGTAGCATATTCGGAGTTTTCACAGAGTCTCTTCTTATTACTTCCTTTTGAGTTCATTAATAATTACCAAACGTCACTTATACATGTCATACATACCCAAAAAATGTTACTATGTAAATGTAACTAGGTAAATATTGTAACAGGTGAAAATAAAAAATATCGATAAAATACTTTTTTAAACCCTTGTATCTTTTAAACTAGTGAGCTTAGGTGCATAGCATATGTTACACAAAGTCATGTTAAAATTATGTGCAAGAATTGCAAAACCAATAAAATATACACCATTTATTTAAAAAAGGTGACTTGTGTCTATATCTTCGTTAGGATGCTCCCTGTCATGTAAACATATTTTATAAAATGAACAGAAATTATAAATTGACAAATGGAAAGTTGTTGATTCATTTTCTAACTGAACACATCAAACGGCAAACGGAAACAAAAACGTCAATCTATAAATTCAGCCAAACCATTTTTTTTTACCTAAATGATATAAAATTTCAATTTGCAGATAGCAGGATTTTTTATTTTTTTATTTTAAGCGTTTCATTTTTAAATAGTCGAGATCATGAAGCACTAAAAAGGCCAAAAGGATTTTTTAGAACAGAACGGATCGGAATGCGGTTTTTGCATTCGCTTCCTAATTTGTGAAATTCTTTCTTCCTAATATTTACCTTATACAAACCGGAAATTGCATTGCTGCAGCCAAGAAGGCATCTAAAAAATGTAAGGTAAGATAAATATTAGGTATGAATTTTAAAAATAATTTTTGAAAGCGAATGCATACAACCGCATTCGTATCCGTCCTGTCCTAAAAAAATCGAAAAGGTTTTTTCGAAATATAAAAAAAAATTACAGGTATAGTCAGTACGTGGACACACTGTATGATTTCTGACTTTATTTGGGCTATAACAAAGGTCAAGTAATGATTTACCAGACCTGCATAATATGTAACTTACTAATTTTTTTATGTTGGGCATGGACATCGCTAGGATTTTCAAACTATTATATCTAAAAGCTGAGACATGGGACCCAATTTAAATTTATACTAGATGCAATTGATACTAAGAGAAAGAAAATTTTAATTTTGAAATTTGCAAAAAAAATTGATTTTTAGTTTTGCCCCTCCCTCCCCCTTGGCGCAACGTAATTTTTAGAAGCGAATGTATTGTTTTTAGTAATTTTAAACCAATTTTATCGACAAATCCCAAATTTCGGTAAAATATTTGACTTTTTCTAATAATTAGAGGCATCTGAAAATATTGCTTAAAAAAATGTCAAGTGGAAATATTTTAACTGGCAAAACTTAAAAAAAATCCATTAAATTGCAAAAATTAACTTTTTTCTGCAAATTCCAAAATAAAAATTTGCTTTACCAGTGTTTCTCTAAGCATCAATTAGGGCCTTCAGAAAGTGAATTAGGGAAAAGGGGCAAAAAGGCGACAACCAAAAAAAGTACTCGGGGTAACAAAGCATTTTAAGCATATTTGCAACAAAAAAACAAGGATTCACGTAGGCGCCATTTCCAGCATAAAATTAATTTTTTAGAGGTCTTTTTTCAGCCCCCCATCTGTTATAAATTTGGTGTGAGTCCCATATCTCAAAGATAAAATAATTTGAAAATCCTAACGATCTTTTAACTTCTATACAACAATTAATACTTATAAATGACTTTTAAATACAACTTTAATTATTTTTAGGCAAGCTTACTCAGATAATACAAAAACTCACCGACGCAATGCAATAACAGGTGAAATAGAACCATACACTATAAAGTGTGTCCAAGTATGTAAATATACATTAGTGTTTTTGGCATGCGGCTTTTTGGTAAGATATGAGAAGGATAAACCAGCAACAATTAATAATTTAATTTAATAAGGATATTAATTAAAAATGATCTGGGCTAGATGATTGTCCAGCAAACCTCCTAAAAATGTTCGGGTATATTACATAAACGTGCAAATGATATGGGTGATAGAGTGAGCAAAAATAATGTTAGTACTTCATATAAAAAGATCTATCGCGCTTCCTTAGGGAGTTATTGACCTTTAAAGTTGTAATAAAAAAATGTATTTCATTTATAAGTTTTAGGCGGTTGCCACAATATTAATAATATTTGGGCAATGAAATTAACTTATACCAATGCTTCTTTCCATAGGCAAATGATTGCGCAGTAAGTCATAATTATACAGGGTGAGACAAATTTTTTGGTTTATTGTATTCATTTTGTACAGAGGTGAAATATTTGACATTTTACTTTGATCGTTTGATTCATTTATAATTTTTGTACATTCTCTTGCACCCTTTTCTTAAAATCACAATTTAAACGGTCCAAGGTATTGATTTAAAAAAGTATACCTTTTTGTACAAAAATGATGAAAGAATGTCAGTCAAAGCAAAATGTCAAATGTTTCACCTCTGTAAAAATGCATACAATGAACAAAATAGAATAATCTCACCTCGTATAAATATGACTTACTACGCAATCATTTGCCTGAAAAAAAGCATTGGTATAAGTTAATTTAATTGCCCAAATATCATTAATATTCTGGCAACCGTTGAAAAGTTATAAATAAAATACTTTTTTATTCTAACTTTAAAGGTCAATAACGTCCCTATTCTGTCCTTAAGCGATATAATAAAAGTTAAGATTATTTTAAAAGAAATAAAATAATGAAATATTTAATATAAAGTTACTTACGATATAAAAAATGTAGTATTTCATTATTTTATTTCTTTTTAAAGTAATCTTAACTTTTATCATATTGTGCAAGGAGAAAATAGTTTTTAATAGTATCTAAATGTTTCAATTTTCTTAAAATGTTTAATAAACTTTTTTATTTTATTCTGAAGAAAAGCCAAATATTATTTTGTTTAAACGTATTCTTCCAGAAAACAAATAAAGCATAAAATATAAAGGTTTCGTTATTTTCTATCATTTTAGTTTTAACTTTAGCTTTAGCCGGAAATGACTTTAACTTTCAATTTTAAACGGCATATTTATGTTTACTTATTTAAACAGAAAATAACATTTTAAGTTTAATAACACTGCATTAGTGTCTTTTTGACATCTTTTAAAAAATTTTAATATTCAATATAGATAATTTAAATTAAGCTTGCAACATTATTAAAAAGCCCTCATCGACATAATTTTGAACTAATATAAGAGTCCATGACAATTCACAATAAGTTTTTCTTGTTGTGGCAGTTAATATCGTGTTTTTTAAAATATTTTTATAATCTATTGAATAAATGCAATAAAAAATACAAGAAGAATTAGTATACAATTTGTGCTAAGTGTTTTAGTGGTTGTCATCATAAATTCTGTAAACAATTCTGCCATGAAGCAAAACGTGCAAAGATTTGTTATGCCTGCAGTTTAGGTGTAAATATTCAAGAACTTTTTTTTACTTTTTAACACGCTTTTATTAGCTTGGGTTGTATCTATCTATCTATGTAACGGAATCTTTGAGCCTAATTTTTACCAACTCCTAGCGATTCAATTTCTTTGAAACTTTGCACACGTATCAAGGACCGATGACAATGCAATAATTTAAAAACAGTATCCCGTTATCCTGATTAGGACCGACAGGATAAATAAATTCCTTTACAGATCCTCTGTGTCCTAATACTACTCTTGACAAAATGGCGAAGGAATTTTTTAGTGAATAAACTGGAGCATTTCAATATCACATGACCGCAGAAAACTAATTGATATATCGAACTAAAAATGAAAAATAAATAATAGTTTAAAAAACTAAAAAACACGCTTTATATGCAACCGAACTAAAAATTAGAAAATAATTTTTCATTACAAAGAGTTTGTCACTTCAGAATAAAAGCGTGGGGTGCTTAATATATTAAATGTTATAATTATTCTATTTGCAAATATCTATGAGGGAAAGTTATGAAAAAATAGTAAAATGCACCCCACGCTTTTACCCTGAAGTGACAAACTCTTTGTAATGAAAATTTATTTTCTAATTTTTAGTTCGGTTGCATATAAAAGCGTGTTTTTTAGTTTTTTTAAACTATTATTTATTATAAAATTACGCGAAACATTAGCTGGTAACTACTTTTTGTTTTATTTGGGTTTTTAAACTATGAGTCCCTAATATTTTGTCGGAAATTTAATGTTTCTTGTTTTCAAAAGTGCTTGCTTCTAGCCGAGACGCAAAACCAAAATCGTATATTTTTGTAAATATGGTAAATATTTTCGACCCTTTTGATTTAAAATTTTAAAGTTTGCTTGATACTTATCATTTACTTAATAGTGGCAAATTTCCGAAAAACATATTTTTTATTGTGTAAAAAAGTCAAAATAACCTTATAGTGACTGGGCCAGTAATAAAATAAACTTCATGACAAGAACCATTTTAAAACTTTTTTAGGGGGTTTCTTTTGACGAATCTAGCACGAATATTCTTACCACCATATTATATGAAAGTGGCACATTAGTCAGCCTGTCAAGATCAATTTCGGGTCTCAGACTGGGCGAACGCTTCACTTTTTTGTAGGACAAGGTTATCACAAGGATTTACATGCAATTTTTAAACATTGTATCAAAAATCGTTTTCAAGAAAAAAAAATTATATAGGCGTTAAATTATAGTATTGATAGAAATAATTAAAAAAGATAAGTCATATTATTATTGCCTAACGGCCGTATTCACCAAACTCTGAAAAATATTTATCATACTGATAGCCTACTTAAAAAGCAGGCTATCAGTTTGATAAATATTTGTCAGAACTTGGTGGATACGGTCGTAAGTTGTGAAAATATTATAATAATTAATGGTAATACATAATTTTAAAATCGGAACAAATAAAACTTTAACATAATTATTTTTAGTAATTCCTGTAGGTGAACGTGATAATATAACTCGTCTACTACTAGTTTAAATAGGTACCTTTTTTAGATTGGTATTATATTTGTGACTGTACTTCTAATAGTAATTGTAAAAATACAACTAAAAAAATACTTTGGTCATTCAAGTAATCACTACTTACGAGTGAATAGTATGTTCCTATCGATGGTAGTTGGCGCAATAATCCAGGTAGCATGTATTAAAATATTTGGAAAGGTAAGCCTTTTAGTATATTTATTTACATATCCATACTTAAAGTAAGTTGCCACCATCGGTTATGAGTATCCTACTAATCAGAGTAGGCAACTTACACACTGATGCAATAGTCCAGTCAACAAGTTCAAAAACGTGAAAAACATAAATAAAGCTCCTAAAAATATGTGCGATAGCTCATTTGATTTAAAATGACGTATAGAAAAATGTGTTTAATGGACTTATTAACATATAAAAAATTGCAAATTTTAATTAACAAAACAACAAAAATACAAATAAGTACTGACGCCCGAAAATCTGTCTCCAATATTTCTCTTTTTTTTATGCTGAAAATGGGGCTCTGCGAGGTCGTTACGCACCTGTAAAATGAATGTGGTCACTGACATGAAAAAAAGTGTAACTAGATCAGTGACAGCCTTATAAAAAATTTAAATTATTTTAATATTATTTAAATTTTAAACCCCGTTGAGGGATGTTTGGTAATTTTACCATATTGTAATATGTTGATTGTTTTATATGAAATGTGAAACAAATATTTTAAATTGTATGACTTGTTTACGAACTCCAGAGCTGTGACTCCTGCTCGACAAGTAGCACTGATGATGGATTTTCCGAAAGCGCTCTGCTACGCCTAATTAAAGTTTTGCACAAAATACAAAAGTTTCATTTCTTCCCTTTATAAAAAATTGTTTTCTGGTGGCTGCTTGTTTGGTTTTACCTGGACCGAAAATTTGGTAATTTTGCAATTATATTTAATTCAATAATTAAAGATTCACTTTTAAAACTTTTCTCAAACTTAAAACAATAGTTTGTCAGATTTGTCTCTTCAAAACTTATGCTAGACTTTTTCTGTAAAATGTACAGGGGATCCAATAATTAACCCACTTTTACAGGATTATAATTTACACAGTTCCGCTCGGTGAAGCACCACCCGGTATATATTAAAAACCCCGTTGACAATAATACTTAAGTATGAATTAACAAAAACAATAACAACTATCGAAAATTAATAGATATTTATAAATAGCAATTATACAATTATCTTATGTACTTCTAGTTGCCAAACCAGACAAATATGTATATTTTTGTTAAACTGAGAAAAACGCAAATGAACTGTTAATTAGACCAAAGGTATTAAAAATAAATTTAATTTTTTAAGTGATATTAGAAAGGCTATCTACAGACTGTTTACGAATGGGGTTTACAAGAGGACAAATGGACCAAAAATTTTATTTTTCCTAAAAAAGGCATTGATAATTTTAAAAAGCTTTAGGAAAAACTTCATTAGATATATCTAAGTTTACTAGTTTCGGAAATATGGCCATCCTAATCAGGTATTTAGGTAATTTTTAAGGTACCGCCATTTTGTAGTAGGTATATAAAGGTATTGACTTTATATTTTGGGGTTTTAAAGTACTCGTCAGGAGTTTTAAAATGAGGTGCCAGAAGACTTTCCCTTCTATTTAATTTGTTTTTTTGAAATGGCGCCCACCTCTCAGTTTGACATTTATATGTGTCATTTCTTGCCTAAAATTTGGTTAATGTTGTCTTTCTTAAGTCCTTAAATTTTTATGAAAAAATACTAAGCAATTCAAAATTTGGGAGGGGGGTCCTGACTTTTGACAAGCACTGTATTATGTTAACATTTGAAAGATTTTTTTTGTCTGGTAATCGCAAAAATTAACAAGAATTAAGAAGATTTTTGTTGTTTTATATATAGGATCCTCGCAGGTTCTTATTACAAAATATGCTTAAATGCCTACCATTTTGTTCCAGGCATTTTTGGACTCAGTTTGTAACCAAAGTAGTGGCGTTATTGATGAGAATATTTTATAGATTTAAATTAAAGTAATGAACTTTGCTTTAAGTTTTTCACCAATGATTTTGAGATCCTGGAAATAGTGTAAAACTAAAAATAGAAAAGAAGATCAGAAAGGCTTTGATTTCTAACCCAGAAGGTCGCGTTTGATCCCCAACCGGCGAAATATTTTTAGGTAGCCAGTGGTGGTTGTCCAAAACGTGCTGTAAACAGCGCCGAATTAAGCCGACTAGGGGCCCGTAGCAAATATGAACATAGGGGCCCTTTGACTTAAAATTTAAGCCTTACAAATGGGGGGTCAGTTTTTAGGTTAAATCTACAAAAACATGATTTTCCTATTAAAAGTCAAATTTGGCCCACCCTGTACAGTGGGTTGGTATACTTTACTTATGAACAAATAAAGTTAGTTACTTACCAAAAATTCAGGGCTTATATTTTATTATTTTGTCTTTTCATTGTAATCGGCAAAACAAAAAGTACGTAAAATCTAAGAAACTATATCATGACGTAAATCCAGTAATCCAGTATAGTTCCTCTACTCACGGTTCCCTACAGAGAAACTCGTGGTTCCGCGCGCGTATGCATCCCTATATGATCCAATTGGACAGGCCCCGAACTTTGTTCGTTCTTTTACACTGAAAGAAAACAGTTAATTAAACTACCTATCAGTTGCTTGGTTAATAACCATTCTTTTATTTTTAGGTAACATAGCTATTTTTTTAATAATGATATTAGATTGATCTTTCGAGAACTATTAAAGTTGTCTTTCTGAAATCAAGGTATTACTGTTAATAAATTTCTGCATAACACTAACTAGTTGGTTAAGTTACAATCCATTTACGTGTTAATAAAATCTTACCAGATTTACTATTATGTTACGGTTTAATTGTGGTAATTAAGTTTATTATTTGTGTTTATTAAATGCATCAAATAAAGTTTCCATTAATAAAGGCAGAAAAAGACCTTCCCAATACTATTAGATATTCAGGTATTACAAGTGGGCGCTTTAATAATCATAACTAAAGTCATTTAGCTAGATATGAATCGATATACTTCGGTAGCTCTCGTCAACGGAAAGTCTTCCAAAAGAGGCGCAAGTGCGTTGCTGGTATTTCAGTTTTGTGCTTCGTGTGGTTTGGGTAGGGTAGGTTTTTCTTGGCGTATTATTTTTACGGACGCCATTTGACTGATTCCAAAATGGCGCGTGTAAAAATCTTAATTTATTTAAAAACCAAATATTTTATTTCGTTTTTCTATGTTTTTGGTTTGGTTTAGCGTTATGCAGTTTTATAATGGCCTACAAACGTATTTTACAGGAATGGGGCTTTAAACAAAGTGTTATAGAAGCTTTTAAAGGTAAGCATTAAAAAGATTTGCAACTTCTTAATTAATATTGGTAATTATTTATTCTTTTATTTTTTCGATTAAAAAAAATACTCACTTGTTCTAGAGGCAGTTACTGACATAAACCCTTCAAGGGAGCAAGAAAATATCGTTTTTTTTTATTTATTTATGAATCAACAAACTGTCGGGAACGCGAAGTAAATTGTGTGCTGGGCGAACCTTTTCCTGTTCCGTGGCTGGGCGGGGTAAGTCCATGGTAAAAGACGATGTAAAGTGAATGTCCAGAAATTAAGGCAGGTTCAATAGGTTTTGCGGACACAAGTTTTTAAAATTTTAAATGTTCAGTCATAAATGGCAATTATTTAACAGTTATATTTTTGCAAAACGTGAATATTTCGCTTTTTTTATGTGCTATTTAGAATGCCTATTCTATAATAAAATTTCAGAAACTGCTCAAATTTTGTCAAGCAAAACGTAATGAATTTCACTTTACCATGGTTTTACCCCGCCCAGCCACGGAAGAGGAAATGGTTCGCCCAGTAACCCAATTTTAATCGCAAAAATAAAAGAATAAATAATTACCATTATTAATGAGGAAGTTACAAAAAATCCTTTTAATGCTTAGTTTTAAAAGCTTATATAGCACTTTGATTAAAGCACCATTCCGTTAAAGTACGTTTGTTGGCCATTATTAAACTGCACAACGCTAAAACAAACCACAAACATAGAAAAACGGAATAAATAATTTGGTTTTTTAAAAAAATATATTTTTTTCGTTTATCAGTCAAATGGCGTTGGTAAAAATAATAAGCCAAAAAAAAACCACCTCATCCACTTATTACACTTATCTCGTAATACATACCTATACATACAAATTTTTAGATTTTAATTCCTAATACTTCTCCATATACTCCCTTGACCATATATATTTTATAAATTTAATTTGCTACAGGAACTAGAAATTATTTGCTGAAGCAACTAAAGCCATATACTACAATAACTAAGGCTTATACAGGGTGTCTCGAAAGGTAAGGTCAAAAATGGTAGAAGTGATAGAGTGAGCCAAAATAATGTTAGTACTTCATATAAAAAAAAGTTCTATCGCGCTTTCTTAGGGAGCTTTTGACGTTTAAAGTTAGAATAAAAAAATGTATTTCATTTATAACTTTTAAACGGTTGCCCCAATAATAATTATATTTGGACATTTAAATAAACTCATACCAGTGTTTTTTCCAGAGGCAAATGATAGCGCAGCAATTCATAATTATACAGGTTAAGACGAATTTTTTCGTTTATTATATGTATATTTTACAGAGATTAAAAATTTGACATTTTGGTTTGACCGTTTAATTCCTTCATCATTTTTGTACAAAAAGGTATACCTTATGTAAATCGATATCTTGGACCATTCTTTATAAAATCGCATTTTAAAAACCAGACATACCCCCTTTTGTATATAACAAAAAAATTCCATTTTTGAGGAAAATATTAAAATGTGGTTTAAAAAAATTTAAAATGGTGTTTAAAGGCCTTTGGAACTTTATAACACAAATAAAGACTGTTTTTTAAAAAATTTTACCATAACTTAATAATTTTCTCAAAAAATTGATTTTTATTACATACAAAATGGGGTTAAGTCTGGATTTAAAATGCGTTTATATGAAAAACGGTCCAAGGTATCAATTTAAATAAAGTATACCTTTTTTGTACAAAAATGATAGAGAAATTATACGGTCAAACCAAAATGTAATTTTTTTACCTCTGTAAGAAATACATTAAATAAACGAAAAAATTCGTCTCACCCTGTATAATTATGACTTACGGCGCATCATTTGCCTATGGAAAAAGCATTGGTACGAGTTAATTTAAATGCCTAAATATCATTATTATTGTGGCAACCGTTCAAAAGTTATTAATGAAATATAATATTATTTTTTATATTCTAACTTTAAACCTCAATAACTCCCTAAGGAAGCGCGATAGAACTTCTTTTTATATGAAGTACTAACATTATCTTGGCTCACTCTACCACCCCTATCATTTTTGACCTCACCTTTCCGGACACCCTGTATATTCCAGCAAGCTACATTTTTTGCTACTTTAATTAAAGCTTAGGTATACCCTAAGTCCTAAAAATTATAACCATACAAAAGCTCTTTAGTTAAGTCCATTAACATTACAATATTGATCATAATGTTGATATAGTAATACTGATAATAAGATTGAATATCAGTCACAACTAAGTCCATTGAGCAGTAAAAAGTAAATAACTTAATTACCATAATGTCATGGACTAACAGCGGTAACTAGACGACTTTAATAACCACACTACCAATGCCAAATAATGGTCGCTAACATATCAGATATTTTTCGGTTATTAAGCCGACTTAGTTATAGTAACCAATTTTGAAGTAGAAAGTCAACTTTAATTATGGCATTAACTGATCTT
>JACEGR010008270.1:0-38960 GCA_014170235.1 Listronotus bonariensis
CGTACACTTTTTCTTATAAATATTCCCAAAGAAAGAAGTCCAACGGTGTCAAAACACATGTACGTGGCGGCCAATTAACATCGCCACGACATGAGATTACTCGGACATTGAATTTCTCGCGCAAAAAGCCATTGTTTGGTTAGCTGTGTGGCAAGTGGCACCTGCTGAAACCACCTAATATTGTCCAGCTCCATATCCTCATTTTCTGGCTACAACAAGTCTGTTTTCATCTCGCCATAGTGAACACCATTAATGGTAACTGCTTGGTCGACCTCATTTTCGAAGAAATACGACCCAAATACCCCACCAGCCCATAAACCGGACCAAACAGTCACTTTTTATGGATCGGCTTTCCAACAAACACTTCTGAATTCTCATTTGCCCAAATGTGGCTATTCTGCTTGTTAACGTTTCCACAAAGGATGAGATAATTAAGATTGAAAAAATTGACCATCGGATAAAGGTATGCCACCGAAGCTGGGGCGAGCATTCGATCGATATCTTGTTTTACACATAATTGTCATAGATCCTTCTATAATAATAAAAAATATTAAGAAATTCTCTGAACATTTTTTGTTTAATTTACAATTAACATTGTGCTTTTTGGTTAGACCACCCTTTACAACGAATAGTAGGTATTTTGTAATTAACGTGATGTTTCTCTTCCACAGTTACTTATTACAATGTTCTACTTAAACTTTATGCTTAAGTCCCGTTACTCACGGGAAGTACGAATGCCTGATGCATTGTTTAAAAGTAATGTAACCTTTTACGCGTGTACGCGTTAGGTTACATTACTTTCAATGCAATTTCTTGACCTGACAACGTCTTAAAATTCGATGGATCCGGCTGCACGCACCAAAAACATGACTTATGCGGCGTTACCACGCGCGTTCCATTTAAGGCTTGAAGTGCAAGCGAGAGCGCGGAACGAGCGACAAAGAGGCACAATCTCCGTGTTCGGCAGCGTTCGACATCTGTTTCGCTCCTACTTGAGTGAGCGTGCAGTGAAAAGTGAATGTGGTGTCAATTGTTTATAGCAACAATAATTGCGGCGATAAAGGTAATTTTTTCGACGTTGTCACGTTCAACTATCGTCAGTCAATCGACTTTGAAGACAACCGATTTTTTGTCAGAGTTAGGGCGTTTGTACGTCTTATGAACAACGGGTTTTTATGTCTTTTGTATACACTAAAGATAAAAAAGGTTAACCTGATCTGTTATACTTATATTATCGAAAAGAGTTGAAAAATAAATCAACTTTTAAGGGGAGGGTTTTCCCTGAAAAAAATCAAACAGTTGAATCTTCTTATATCAACCACATTCGTACAATGCCAGTTTGACGCGATTTTCTCTATTTTTAAGGATTCCTTTTTGGGGGAAAAAATAATTTTTACTTGCTAAAATTACTATTTGTTTTAAAATTTTCCATTCTTTAGGAGGCATTAAATTAATTATTCCGCATATTTTTATTTTTTTCTTCACATAATATTTTTATTATGTCATTAGACTTAAAAAAACAAAAGGGTACCAAAAATTTCTCGATCAGAGATGTTCTACAACATGTTAATCTGTCTATTCCAAAATTAATAAAATTACTTTAATTTTACGTTATAAACACGTAAAAATTAAAAAAAAAAGAATACTTGGCTTTTTTCAAAATAAAAATATTTAATAAATATTTTTTTAAGTAAACTTTTTATACTTTATGAAGAGCTTTTCTGCTCTTGCAATAATATAACACAAAATAATATATATATATATATATATATATATATATATATATATATATATTATTAGTAAATTCTTAAGATATAAAATAATTATGTTTATTAAGGTAAAATTAAAAATTAAACTTAGGCAAACATGTACTTTTTAATTTTTAATATACCCTAAATATAAATAATTATTTCATATCTAAAGAATTTCTTATTAATTTATTTCTTGTATTATTGCAAAGCGGAATAGCTTTTCATAATATAAAAATTCTTTATTTCTTAAAGTTATTTAATAACTTTATTTTTTAAAGTCTGTTTATTCTTTTGCGATTCTATTTTAGACAACATTAAAATAATAAAGTGGTATACAGTCCCCTCCTGCTTACTTTTTGTACCCTTAATTTTTCCTTATAAAATTTAGATATGCATAATGGCAGAATATAAACTACTTTTTGACGTAAAAAGATAGTTGCAACAATCAAGATGGCGGATGGGTGCCGTCTTGGGAAAAAACTAAATGAAACGAGGGTCTTGTGGCATATAATTTTAAAGCTTCTGACGAGTACTTTCTAACCCTGGAATATAAAGTAAATATCTTTACCTATTACAAAAAGGAAGCACTTAAAAACTAACCTAAATTTCTGATTTGGCTGGCCATATTTCAGAAACTGATAATATTAGGTGTACTTAATATTGTATTTTTTTTAAACCTCTTTTAAATATATTTTTAATTGTAATTAAGTTTACAGGGTGCTTTATAAAAAAGTGGGTACCTTTGTCCTACTCTGTATATTATTAATAATATTACCACTGGAAATATACTAAAAAGAGCTTTCAGAAAATATCACATTATGTACATCTAATTTTATAAGTTTCGGAATATGGCCACACAAATCAGGTTTTTAGTGATTTTTAAAGTACCGCCCTTTGTAGTAGGTGAAGGTATTAACTATATATTTTAGAATTATTAAGTACTTACAGGAGCTTTAAGTGGCTGTACCATAAGACCCCTTTTGTATTAATTTTTTTCCAAGATGGAGCCAATCCGCCATCTTGACTGTTGCAACTAATATTTTTACGTCAAAAAGAAGTTTTATTCTTCCATTAGTACAAAAGTTGGCAGGGGGGACTATTTACGTCCACACTGTATAAAAAGACAATAAAAAATTTAGAAAACTCGATAAGCTTTTAAACTTTCGTAAAAAGCATTTACAATGTTTTTGGTGCATGTATTTTTTTTATCGTTGGACAAACCACGAAGGCTAAAAGCCTAAATACTCACGTACCGGGGTGTCTTAAGAGGGAGTTTGTTGACACGGGACCTAAATATTTAAAGATTTGGGAGGGAAGGAAAACCTCCGCGGGCAGCAGGTTCCACATTCTAGAAACTCTAGGGATAAAAGAACGAACAAAGTGGGAAGTTCGGGGCCTGTCCAGTTGGACCGTATAGAGATGCATACTCGCGGAACCACGAGTTTCTCTGTTGGGAACCGTGAGTGGAGGAACTATCCTGGACAATTCTTTAGAGCAGAAGCCATGGAAGTATATATAAAAAGCGATAAATCCCCACAGCCCGACGATGGGCAAGAGGGGAAGCCTTTCTGTAAGTAAAGGATAATTAATGAGACGAATAGCTCTTCTTTGAATAGAATCAAAAATGCTTATGGTTGTGGGGGCCGCCATGCCCCAGATATGAGAACAATATTCCAAGGGAGGTCGCTCTGCGTTTTTTTTCCAAGTCAGGTTTAGTGATGGGTTTAGGAACCTGAAAACTGGAGTGAAGGGTACCATCGTCGGCAAAACTATGAATGGAATTAGTTGTGGATGAGAGAAGGTCGTTGATGTGAAGAAAAAACAATGTTGGTGCCAGAACTGAGCCCTGAGGCACTCCAGCATTTACTTGGTGAAAGCTTGAAGAATGGCCGTCCACAATAACTGATGTACGTCGATCAGACAGATAACTAGAGAGCCAAGTACAGGGTTTAGTTGACAGACCATAGGAGGGAAATTGATTAAGAAGTGCGGCATGCCAAACCTGGTGAAAAGCTTTGGATATATCAAGAGCCACGTTTACACATTGATAAATTATTTTAAAAATTATTTAGGAAAGTGTACAACTGTATTAATTTAACAAGTTATATATTTAAATATTTCCGATAGAATGAATTCAATTTGTTATTTTGTTTATTTACCCAACATAAATTTTGCTAAAATGATATTGTTTTAATTTATATATTTAAAAATCTATTGATTTGATATTACTTTATTTTAAATGGTTCTGTTAGAACATATTAAAATTACAAAATATTTTGACCTTTATATAAAAGTTGTTTTATGTTATTTTTTTAATTGTGAAATGTTGGAAGTAATAAAGAATTAGTATAAGTCACTAGTGAGCTAAAGTCTATAATTCACTAGTGAGCTAAAGGGTACTTTAGCTCACTAGTGACTTATAGTACACTTTATATCCTCAAAATCTGATCAATTATGTAGATATTATATGTAAGTGTTGGATAAAAAAAAATATCTAAAATCAGTCCTCAATTAACGGAATTTATACACTTTATATGTTTCCCAAATCCGACCTCCCTTGGAATATTGTTTTCATATCTGGGGCATGGCGTCCCCAACAACCCTGAGCATTCTTGATTCTATTCAAAGAAGAGCTGTTCGTCTCATTAATGATCCTTCACTTACAGAAAGGCTTCCCTCTCTTGCCCATCGTCGGGCTGTGGGCGATTTATCGCTTTTTATAGGTACTTCCATGGCTTCTGCTCTGAAGAATTGACCAGTATAGTTCCTCCACTCACGGTTCCCAACAGAGAAACTCGTGGTTCCGCGCATATGCATCCCTATACGGTCCAACTGGACAGGCCCCGAACTTCTCACTTTGTTCGTTCTTTTATCCCTAGAATTTCTAGATTGTGGAACCTGCTGCCCGCGGAGGTCTTTCCTTCCCCCAGATCTTCAAGTATTTAAGTCCTGTGTCAACAAACTCCCTCTTACCCCGCTTAAGACACCCACGGTACGTTAGTATTTAGGCTTTTAGCCTTCGTGGTTTGTCCAAAGATAAAAAAAAATTAAATGAAAACTTCTTTATAAACAGTAAAATGTTAAAATTAAATTCTTCGTCCTCCATAGTAGCCGCCAGAAAAAAAAACCAAACCCATACACTCTACATCGGGTGTACACATAAAAATCTAGGGTGGGGAGAAAGCCAAAGCCCTTTGGTTTACGTGGCACAAAATAGCATTCGCGCATTTTTTTAATAACACTTCAATGTAAAAGTGGTCCATTTAGCGCATACGACAAAACAAGTTAATACTACTTCTGCAACGTAGGTTACTTTTTTCCAAAAGGGACCCTTTGCCGATAGCATACGCCAAAACATGGCAATAATGTAAAATATTTTTAATAAATGTTGCGCCATCTAGCGCTTTTGTCAATACAAAATAATAATACGCAGGCAATGTAGGTAACTTTATTTTTTAAACAAGAGGTCCTTCGCCGAGCGTATTCATCCAAAAACATGCTAATTATTCAAATGCACGATTAACGTGACCATCTCGAAGCATCAATTTCAAATCGCCGTTCAGGTGGTTTAAGGCGAGGCTGGTCATTCAACCACGTTTGCAATTTAACCTGTTAGCTTTTTGTGCACCTCTCTTTTGTTACAAGAAGCCTGTAGCAGATTTTTGTTAGGATGCTCCTCCGGGAGGCATATTCAGTAACAGCAGACGCGCTAGACTTCCAGCGGCTTTTCGGCTCTTTTCGGATATTCCATTTGCCACGGACGAGTTTTTGGAATTGACACAACAGACATAGAGTTCTAACAAGGATAGTTAAACATCGCTACGTCATACTTTGTTAGCAACAAAATGCCCCAAACACATATTTCATCGACTACAGAAACTCAATCTACAATTTTCGGTAGCTAGTTGTTCTGTACTTAATACAATTAAGCGATGCCTATGGTAAAAAAAAATACATGGAAAGATGGTGCTTTTGAATGCAAACCCTTGGTTGTTAATGACGTATATGTGTTGATCTTACAGCGTTCATACTCTACTACAAACCGAGTATTAAGACCTGTTTTCCATTTTGTTTTAGCTAAATTTAAAAAAAATGATTTGATATTAGATAATTTTAATTACAAGAAATTAAAGTTGAAACAGGTTTTGATCTTAATATGATCAGTTTATAAAATAAAAATAAAAACAAATATGAAATATTTGGTGCATAATGATTGCGTAAGACCTTTGAAACAAAAAAAAATGCGTTTGCCTAATTTTTAAAAATAATTGGTTAAACACGTTAGGCCTATGTAGAAACTTTTAAATTATGCATGGTTAAAAAATGACAATGACGTTATACATTCCACAGCTGTCAATAAAAAGACGAATGAGGTATTTTAAATTTAGTAGAGAGTGTTTTCTTAACCTTGATTGAAATAAGGTATCCATTATTTTAACCAGACTCGATACGTTTTCAAGAAAAATCATAATTTTTTGACATGAAAAATAAACATCTAGGTGGAGCCTGAAAACTACAAAAATGTGTTCATAGAAATACAGGGGTAGGTTAAAATAATTTTAAAAAATTATCTTCATTTTACGTTTATTTCTTTTTTTACCAACAAATATAAAAGTCTGTAATAATTACTATATTAGATTAGGTATTTTAATCTTTTATATCTCTTTATTTTTTAATCTTATATATAAAATTCTCGTGTCACAATGTTCGTTCCCGTACTCCTCCGAAACGGCTTGACCGATTCTCATGAAATTTTGTGAGCATATTGAGTAAGTCTGAGAATCGGCCAACATCTATTTTTCATATCCCTTAGTGATAAGGGTTGTCCACCCTTAACATCTTAAAAATTATTTATATGGCAAAACAACGTTTGCCGAATCAGCTAGTAAATATTATAAAATCCAAAAGTTATATTCATTTCAGCATTAAATATATATAAAAAAATCTCAGTGTAACCAAATTGAAAATTATCTGAAGGTAAAAAACAGCAGACGTTCTAGCCTGACCGTCTGCTGCCGTCGCCAAGCATTTCCGAAGTCTAGCGCGTCTGCTGTTACTGAATATGCATCCACGAGGGGATTCCTGCTATGTATGCTTCCAAACAGACTACGTGTTTTGCGTGTAGGTGTATTGCAGTTGTATATTATGTGCGAGGTTGTTTCCTCACCGCAATAGCATGCATGTTATTATACTATACTAACTGATAATTTTCTTCAAATGTTTTCTTAGATGACAGTGGTTCTATTTATAGTCCTACTTCTCGACCTGACTGAGTACGCCCCAGTTGGAGGATCTCAGTTGTTACTTTCATGGAACGATTGCCTAGTATCTCCTTTGCATGTCTTTGGGAAGGTGATGTACGCTAGCGATCTAGATGTTGTTGTTGGTTGTTGGGACCATACACTTATTGTTGTTTTCACACTTGTTTCGGCATTTCGAGTACTGGCTCTGGACTGTTAAACGTTTTAGATGATCCAGCTCTTGCTAGTTTATCTGCTTTTTCATTGCCTTTTATTCCCAATATATCCAAGAAACCACAAGAGTTGTATCCTGTTGTTCCTGGCGATGGCGGCGAGTTCTTTAAGATTGTTTAGGCACTCCATCGTGATTTTGGATGTTCACGACGGGCATTTAAGTCTTTTAGAGCAGCCTGACTGTCCAAGGTGTGCTGGTTATTGGTGTGTATGCGGTATCCCCTCTTCACATTGCTTTGGACACCTGCTAGAATAGCATATATATCTGCCTGGTATCCTGTGGCTTGCTTCTCTAGTGGAAAAATATTAATCAAATATAATTTTAGTTTTCACTGTAATCCAACACAGACAACATTAAGAAATAGGCTTGAAGCTCTGTATTATTGTTATATTTTTAAAAATAAAACATATATTAATAGCAGAATACGAAATTCCTACTATTCAGCACTTAATAAAGAACGTTTATTTACTCGAATGATTATTATTAAGCTGACCTTAGCAAATAAAAGGCCACAAAGCCAGACTTACGAGAAAGGTAACGGGAACAAAACGCCGATTTGGGCAGTTTATTATTATTAAAGGAAAACGCACAAAAACACTGACGCAGACAAAAGCTCTAAAAAGAAATTTAATGTGAAATTCGGGCCAAATTGAAATGAAAACGAGGGACGTTTTAAAGAAAATGGGCATTATTGTTAGAAATAAAAGGAAATGGAAGTCAGGTAAAAATATCCCAAAAATATTTTTTTATAAAAATAAACAGCAGGGTTATCTTATAAAACATTCCGAAATAAATTTTTCCTACGACCACATGTGAAAATAGCAAATAGCACACTGTTCTCATGTAACGAAAATGCCTTATATCATCCTAGTGTTGCAATAGTATATTACATTACAAGTGTGGAAAATGACTAATTTCACACGAGTGGGAATATTGTTACACGAGGCGTTAGCCGAGTGTGACAAACCCACGAGTGTAAGAAAGTGATTTTGTACACAAGTAATGTACACTATTTTTCCTACGACCACAAGTTATTTACCACAACAAATAAAAGTTGTTTGTCTTTACAGAAAAAAATAAGAAAACAATTGAAAACTTTGCATCACTAGGGTGATATATACTTTTCCTTACTGCGATATATTATACAGTTTAAAAATATGTTTATATCAAAAATCACCTACCTAGTAGCTTTTTATCATTTTAGAATTAAAAAAGGTCCTCATTTAAAAAATATTGCATGGCTTTTCAATGTAAATCCAGTTAACAGCCTGGTAACTCCAAATTTATTTTAAATAACAATGACAGCGATAACAGCTGTATATTATACTTTGCAACACTAGTGCTGTAAAGTACTTTGCAACACTAGTGGGATATAAGGCATTTTCTATGAATGAAAACAGTGTGCTATTTACTATTTTCACATGTGGTCGTAGGAAAAGTATAATTTATATCGGTCATTGCGGTAATATTGTTATTTAAAATATATTTGGCTGTTAATTGTAATTACATTGAAAAAATATGCAATATGTTTAGGACCCTTTTATATGTAAAAAGTTATACAAAGCTACTAGGTTGGTGATTTTCAATATAAAAATATTGTCAAACATTATACAGTGTGTCCAAAATTGGTAGGAAATCTATTGGGATATTGGAAACTATAAGAGTTAGATCTTTAAAGAAAGAAAGTTATGGGTCATTCAATGGTTAATCTATTGTCATTTTAATGACGGCTTTATCCTGTTTGGTTTTTGAATTATTTTGAAAAAAAAACTGAAAATGTGGAATCTAGAAAAACTGCTGTGGTATTTTTTATTTTAAATAATTTTTGGAATCTGTAAAACATTATACGGGCCACTTTTTAAAAGCAATGCATTTTAGTATTTAGATTTTAATTTTGACGTTTTGGTTTTGAGAAACCATCATCAATTTTCGTTTTTCTTATGGCGGCCATTTGGTTCTTTTTGCACATTTTAGAACAACGTTTTTTTCCTTTAAAATAATGTATAACACTTAGGTATTTTTAATCTTTGTCAAAAATCGTGAAAATTAATTTTTGTCCGAGTTGGCCATGACTGCGGAAGCCATTAGCTCACAATTTCCATTCAATTTGAAATTAGGACCTATCTTGAGAAAGGTAATACAAATTTATTTCTAACTTTTATAAACTAATGTACCCAAACAAAAATGGATATTTGCCTTGTGTGCATCGGCACATGAAAAAACATAAGTGTGTCTACGTAAGTTGACGGCATCTGGGAAACTTTTTTATTAATAATTTTACGAAAAAAGTTATTCTTTATAAAAAGTTCTGCATGGTCCAAAACCTAAAATGCATCAAAAATGTAATTATTAGTAAAGTACCTGTATGTTTGCTAATATCGCAAGTTGTTATAAAGAAAAGATATTTAGAATTAAAAATTACTTCCAAATTTGCAATTTTGTTCATTTCCTAAATTTTTTTTTTAATTTTTTTAATTTAATTTAGGTTTGTACATCAGTGCATTGTACATTCTTCTTGTTTTAGTAACAATTAATTTAAAAAGTTTATTTAAAACTGTCATATGACATTAATAATCATGAAATATAGTGCACAAATAAAATTAATTTTGGAAATGAACAAAATTGCATATTTGCAAGTAATTTTTAATTCTAAACATCTTTATTTACAACAATTTGCGATATTAGCAAAAATACAGGTACTTTACTCTTAAGCAAAAATTACATTTTTGACCAAACCTCGTGGACTGATACAATTTGATATTTGCTGGTTGCTTTTTGGGTTGTGAACCATGCAGAACTTTTATAAGATATTTTTTCCGGATGCTAACCGTTTTCTTTGCTTTTAATCTTCACTGATGACGATTGTCAAACTCAATCAACAATACAAGACAATTGGTGTGTTTCCTTTAACTTGTAGAACCGTTCTTTGGAACCGATCGAACCAGTTAGGAACACCAAAAAACAGTGGGATTTGCCCGTTGACATGACATGTATAGGTAACATTTGACAGATTTGTTGTTCTTTGTTTGGTTTTTGTTTTAGTTATCCGGTTATATTATATGGTTTATATTAATTTTTTTCGGGTAATTTAATTAACAGTCAGAAAATTTCGTGCACCTCCTGTGATGATGGTGCACGAGAGGCAAGGAAGAGGTTATAAAACGGTTCTGCAGAACAACTCCATTATAAAAGGAACACTTACGGTGTCGTTCTGGGCGGTTCTAGAGCATAAAAGGAATACACCAAATGTGATATCATAGAAGCGTATTATACCGAGATCCAATTATTAAAATTTATACAGGGTGTATCTAAACAAATCAGAGAAATTTTAGAAGGCCATTTCTTGTTCAAAATTAAGGGTAGTTTGCTATATAAACATAGGGTCAAAAGTCAACCATTTTATTAAAATACACTTTTTACCTATTTTTACATTTTTTAGAATTAATGGAAGTGGTGCAAATAGACTACCCCTTTTGGTTTTAATAACCAAATTAAAAGATACTCTTACGCAATAACTTTAAGAATATAAGTTTGGATGAACTAGTTCATTAAGAAACTTTTTTACCTCTTGTATTTTTTCGTTAAACTTACCAATTTCAAATGTTAATTATAACTTGCCGGGACGAAAAAATTTATTTTATTAAAAAAATGTTTGCGGTGACCTATTAAGGCATTTGAAATATGTCTTAGTTTGACATTAATTGGTGTTTACATACAATACTCATTTTGTTTAAAAGTAAAAAAATAAAGACATTTTTTTGTTAATTTTTTTCGCGATGTCTCCTTAATGGTTGACTTTTGACCTCATCTTTATAAAGCAATCTACCATTTATTTTAAACAAGTAGTCACCTTTTAAAATTTTTCGCATTTGTTTAGAAACACCTTGTATATTTATTAGACAAAAAAAAATATTTTATGTTATCTCAAACAAATATTTTTGATCGGAAAAAAAAATTGTTTTATTCTGGGCTTTTGATAGTTGCTGCAACCTCCACCATCGTCCGGAAATACGTAGTTTTTCCTACACGTTACACAATATACTATTAATCGAGCCCCTTTGACAATTTAAAACATCCAGCTTTAAAACAAATCGACGATAAAACACTTCTCCAAGATTAAAAATTGTTAATTTTTGCCAAAAACTTTTAATCACCCTAACGATTAAGCCAAAGTTATAGCTTTTTACCTTATTTTCACATTATCTTTTTTAATTGCCTTGATAACTTAATTATTAAAAGAGTTACGGCCATTTAAATTAAAGAACTTTGTATTGAAGCTTATGTAAAAAATTGACTTGGTGCCTTAATTTCTTGAGAAGTGTATAACGATGACGAGCTTTTACAACACTTAACTTTGCTAAGCCCTCGGGCATACCGAAACAAGCCTTACTTAAACTTTAGCAATCAAAATCCATAATTCAATTGTTCCGCCCAAACAGGCATAAGGATTATACACTTAATCACATTACATTCCAACCGTTCTTCTCTAAGGACTAGGGGAATTCAATTTATCCATTGGGGCAATTAATTAGTATAAAACTGCGCAACTGGCTTAAGATTTTATCTTTTACTTGAGGTATAAAATATTAGGGTAACGTTGCCTAAAATAGTCCACTTTTTGTAAACCTATAATTTAATTAAAACCATAAATTATTTTGTCAATTTTATTATATTTTAATGAAAATAAAAGTGACAGCAACAGTCCAATTTAGTCTACTAAAGTCCTAAAAAAACATTTCATAAAACTTTTTAAACAATATAATTGTTCAACACTATTTGAGTTAGTTTTCGTAAAAATTAACCTTATGTGGTTAATACAAAATGCAAATATGGTAATATTGGGCCATATGAATAAAAAGAAGCAAAATGATGTTGCTTATAAGTATAAGATATAGAATTTACTATAAACGTATAAATAGTCGAGCATTTGCATAGTGCAGTATTTACTTATAGAAAAGTTTTGCTACTATTCAGTAGCATCACATTTCTATAAGTAAATACTCGCACTTGCATAGCAAATGCTTAACTTTATTCATACGTTTGAAGTACTTAAATCCTTTTATATCATAATCATTTGCTTATATCTATAAGCAAAGCATTTATTTGCTGTTTTTTTAAGGGCACATTATCGAAATGTAAAAATATAGAAATAAAAAACTACAGTGAACAAACGTTTTGCAAGGCGACGTCGGCGATCGAATTTGTCGGCTTGTAAAGTACTGCATAAGAACATCTATACACCGGACTTTTTGTATTAGAATACCTTGTAATCCGACAAATTTAAACTGAAACAATACGCATTGAGCGCAGTGACGTGGCAGCATGCAAGTTACAATCATGCAGCAGTAAAGAAGTCACAGGCGTCATACAAATAAAGACGGCAATAAACTATTTCTTTCTAATCACGTCGATTAGTGTGCGAGCAACAAAAACGGAAATAATAATTAGAAAGTGAGACAAAACTGATGAGATGCGTGGCTTCTTTTACTGCTGAATCGCAGTGCTAAACCTGTCAGATTAAAGGGGTACCGCTTTAAGACGGGGTTCAGACTACCGCGGGTCCACTGTAAACTTCGCTTTAAACAAGCTATATTAGGATAAAATCTACTGAAAAATGATAACCCTATTTTTTACAATTATTGCAAGAGACTGTTTTAGTTTTTAGTCATTTACACATTCAGTATGCACTAATTTTTTTAAATACATATTTAATATACATTTATTTCACTTGATAGTATTATTAAATATAGAAGTGTCTTAAAAACATAATTTTCACTGTTTTGCAGTTTTTTTTTAATAGAAGGAAATAATATCTTGGTTTTAATTATTTTTAAATAATTCTGTTATTGTCAGTGAGTAAAAAAATAATTTGATAAAATTTAATTAACTACATTCTAATATAAGAGCTAGAATCAGCTATGTCAGAAATAAAATTTATTCAAGATACACATTTACTTATTTGCCCTAAAACTAGCAATCACATAAATTTTATTGCCAATTTTTAGGTTAAGTAAGTGAATATATTTAAAATAAACTAAATTCCTGACCTACAGACAATGGAAGGTAATTAAATACATATTTTTTATAATAATTTGTCACCCTGACTTTGACAGAACTATTTAAAAATATTTAAAACCAAAATATTATTTTATTTCTTTGAGTTTTTACCATTAATTTAAAAACTGCCAATAATTAACGTATAGTGTATAATACATTTTTGATGCAGAATTCAACTAGAGGTCAAAATTAGCCAAATTTCTACAGTGTTTCATTTAAAAAAAAGCTTATTTGACAACGAGAATTCAGTGTTTAAAACACCTTGTATATTTACTAATACTATTAATAAAATAGGTGTATTTAAATGCACATTTTTTATTTTATGTTTCTTTATGTATCTCCCACGGGGGTAAAGTTATTTGCTGTATAAATAAAGTTGGTACAACCAGTATACTTATATAAATTACCAATAATAAATGGAGAGTACAACTTTTAGATTTTTCGATACGATACGCCAGGGAGGTCCACTTTAGAGGCGGTCCGTCATAGGCTACCTTACCCTATATAAATCAAATAAAAATTATAGTTTAAAAATTAAAGCGCTTTTATATAAAATGAAAAATGTTGGCTCCTTATCCTTTTTTTTATTCCACGTTAAACTGGTATATTATTTTAAATTAAGTGGTTTTTAAAGGTTACAGGCTCACAACGCACATCTATATATCTAAAAGATACGTTATTTTAAATGCCTGACTTCATTCCTCGGCTTTTGTAAATATTTTTAAATTGTATTCTTAAAGGTTTTTATTGTATTAAAAACTATAAAAAAACTAGGTAGGATCCCTGGACCATTTTTCTAAGTCATTCCCAAAAGCTAATTTTTTGTGAAGTAGCTTTATTTTGGACGAGACGTCACCAACTCTTTCCCTCACGACAATTGTCGGTGGTGGTGGCTTACAGGCAGTTAGCATGAAACATGTTGATTTTTTTGACGAGTATAAAAGGATTATTACTCAACAGCGTAATTCGCTGTTAACTTAAAGATAATAATCTAAACAAACGAAAAAAATATTTGTCCTACAAAAATTAAAGGTTTTTATCTAAAGAGTCCTCCACCACCAACATGTGCTAATAATTCCATTGTCATAAAAAGTTACTACTAACCAGCTGATTATTTTCTGGTTGGTAAAATAATATTTTCGGTTTGCTTAGATTATTATATTTAGAATTAACAGCGAATTACGCTGTTAGTAATGTACATTTTTTATACCTCGTTAAATTGTTGTAACAAAAAAAATTAGTTTCTTGTTAGGGCAATGACTTGGTTCGGTCCAGATCCCTAAACCCAACAGTGTTGTAATATTCACCGTTAGGATTATAAAAGAGGGTCTATGTTAACGATCAAAATACATATTTTAGATCATTTTTAATAACACAGTAACAATTCTATTTATTAACTGATGTGTACCTAAAATATACCATTTAAATTACAGTGTCTCATTCCTGAATTTTCCTGGGTCTTCCACATTTATAAATGAACCATAATTTCCTTTTACTTTTAACTTAAAAAAATAACTAAAATCAATCAGCTGTGAATTACTGCTTTTTTCTCGCTATAAGGAAAAACACACCATTTTCAATTTTATTTAGCCGAATATATTAACACAACTACTATTCTTTAACCTTGACCAATCTGTTTCATAACACCATTAAAAGGTCTTACTTGGGTCTTTGGTTAAGTTTGCAAAATTAGACCATTTTAATATGGAATAGACATAGCTATACTTCCAATATACCCACAGTCTAAGCTTAGTGCCGTAGGAAGGTATATACGGGGTGGAAATTGGCTATTACAACATTTTCATCATTGTTAAATGGTCATATTGGTCGTAAAAATATTACAGATAGATATACCAAATGTAGGTATTTTTGTAAAGCTCTTTTAAAGACCTTAAATGACCGTATAACATGCAGGTGTCCCATTTTAAAAAAAAAAAGTGTTTTGTGTCGAGTCATCTTCTGTTGTTAATATAATTGCTCTTGGGTAGTCTTCATAACAGAAAAGTCACTTGATAATTCACTGTACAAGTTGGTTTTTTCCAAACCATTTTTAAGTTAAGAAATAAAAAGTTATAGGCATTTAAAATGTGGACAAGAAGGATTGTACAATTTTGGTTGTGGGAAATTTTGAAAAATACGGCAATGGCAGCAATTATTCGGAAAGGGATCATGCGGTGGCCATCCTATCTCGATACCGGATCATTTGAAATCCTATACAACGGCAACTCACTTTAATCACCGCTGATATCTTTGTTGATTTTGGGCTCCGATTTCCCTCCTCGCCAAATCTTGGCTAACACAATACTCTTGAAGTATTGTCCACACAAAAATAAACAAAAATGCAAAAAATAACTACCCCATTCGCCCATAAACGAAATAAATAATTAGGAAAAATAAATATCACCGCAGTTATTGCACATTAATCTTGTCGTCGATTTAATATTATTCTTTATGCGGCGCAGAGCTACCACATCGCTTTAAGTGTTTTTCTTTTTCGGATTTGTCTAAAATACAATTATTACCAAGTAATGATCTCTTTCTAGAACAAATAACATGTTAGCGAAAAGGAAATACTGGAAATAATAGGTACTTTTGCTGAGAAAATTCTGAACAAGAAAATATCACTGATCAAGTCGTCCAGTTGTTTTATTATTTTTTATTAATATTTTATGTCTTTATTTAAAAATAATATACAACGCAACTTGAAATCATAAATTCATATCCGTATTTTGTTTGGAGAATAAGTTAGTTTATGTTTAGGGTTGCCACCCGTCCTGATATATCGGGACGGCTGCCGTCATTAGGTCCTAGGTTCCGTTCATAGCAACAGTCCCGATATACGATGTGGGACAAACCGACGAAAGCGCGAGTCGACTGACCCCCTCCCTGCTAACTTACCAAAAATCAAGTGTGTCCTGACATTGATAGAATTTATGGCAACCCCACTTATGTTGAAGCAATTATTAATATTATTTTTATATACTTTTGTTAGATAAATAACTTAAATAATAATAACGGTAAAGCAAGAATCGTTGTTTGTCTCAGTTGTCCATAAAAATAATTAGCAACAAACAATTGTAATTGCAACTTTTATTACTTGGAACAAAATTCTGACGTATCCCTTTTTTTTCCTCACACTACGAATATATAAAATTATTTTAGAGCAAAAATGATTAATGAAAAAAATGTATATATTTGGTCCTTACCCTAATGTGTAAAAAATGCTGTAGAATTTTTTTTTCGGTATGTTTATATGTTGGGTGCAGTATCCATTAATTCTATGATACAGACACATTGTTTTATTAAGATATGCTCACAACATATCATTATACGAAATTCATTTTCTTTAAACTAAAAACATATTTACGGTTTTTCATATTAAAAAAAGTCCTATAAAAGCTACAGGTTACCAATAAATCACATGACAAAGGTATACGATGTATCATACCTCAAGATTAAACAATTATGATGTTATATTTCCTAATAAAGTAAAATAGCAACATCGTTTCAATTTTTCGGTGGGAAGAACTACACAATTCAAATTCTACATTTCTTAATTTATTATGATTTAAAAATTAATGTTTTTTTACTGTTTGTTTTATATTTATTTAATATTGCAGATAATTTAAATAGTTTTATCATTATTATATTTTCAACAACACCATTATGATAGTTAATTGGTAGTATGAGAATAACTCTTTGAACTGAGACTGACTCTATGATTGACAGCTACTTTATGCAATTTTTTGAGTTATGAATCTAAACATGGAGAGATATTTGATGCTACTCCAAAACGAAAACTAATGAATTCGCCATTTGATCAGACAAAAAGTGACATGTATAACTCACTGGAAAAGCATATTGTCGACTCTTGGTGGTAGTGATGACCTCCGCTAATGCCTCCCGTTCAGCAAACTCAACTATCGTATGGAAAATGTATCGCTTTTCCTGGGCATATTACACAACATGTACCTCAGGGCCTTTTTTGGGAACTGTGTGTCATGGCGAGGGCCATTTTTGTTGCTTTACAAAATGATATAAGGGACACTTTTTCTACCTTTCTTTAAAATTTTAAGAACTACAAGAAGGGTCTGTTGTCGTTGGCTTTCAGTATAAAATCTGTAGCGAGGAACTGTAGTTTTGTATTCAATTTTTTTGTTAGGCATCATAAGTGGCAGAACCGTATGCGTCCAAGGGCGTCTCATTAGAAATAAGTTTATAAGCAGAACCCCTGCAACACACCATTGCTACAGAACAATTTTTTATCCTTTAAAATATATATGGAAAAACATTTCCCAGTTCCTTCTTGCTATTTTCTGTGTAAATTTGCAAGGTGCGTATTTGGGGCCACATTTTATTTAATATTTTGCTTTAATTAGACTCTTATGGTAAAAAAGATGATCTATCCTAACCATCTAAATAAATTGCTATACAAAATAATTTAAAAATATTCATAAAATGTAAATATGTTAGCATATAATGGAAGTTAAATTAAATCTTATAAATCTATATATTTCTTAATGGTATACATTACACATAGTAATTTTATCTCCTTCTTACAAACTAAAATTAAGTTTCTTCCGCCACGTGATCATTTATTCAGATAAGTTGCCTCGAGGATATACCGCGGATTCACCCTCTGTAAAGAGCGTTTCTTAATAGCTGACATTTTGACGTTCGCCCCTATCCTTTTGCTTTGTCTTTCAACTCTGTTTGTATCTACTTATCTCTTCCTTAGATTTTACTCTAAATCTAACAAAGCTCCCTTCAAAGTTTTTTAATGTTAATGGAGTAGATAATAGCAGTAATCCCCCGAATAATTAACTTTGCCGAGTGACGTTATCGCAATGGTGTTTTAAAGCCGTAATGTTATTTCTTTTAAAATAGCATTGGTAGCACCCCTGTTCGGTTTTCAATGCGACAAACTAATATTATTACGATCTCAGAACGGACTGGCAAATTAAAAGTAAAAATATCATCATTATAACACTTACTCTTCGGTTTAGAGATGAACTAAAAACTTTACTTTACTTGTTTCAGTGTTGTTTCTTGGCTGACAATAAATATTTTTTGTGTTTTTCCTTATATATTTTTAACCGGCCTTAAAAAACGAAGAAGGTTATATGTTCGACGCCTCTTATTTGTTTTTATATATTTTATTTATTTACTCGACATAATTTTGAGCGCCTCAGGATTTTTTGCTACTTTCACCTCCTGATCTGCAACCTTTTTGTGGCAAGAGGAAGACTCACTTCCAACTTCTTAAATGTGTAGAGGGGTCGAGTAATACCTTATTTTAAAAGTATCTTTATCCTGATTACAACTGTCACGTTTGAAGTATCTGCTATTATTCCGATGATATGCTTTGTCAAAACTGATTTATATATTTATTTAGTATTGTTAGGATGACAGTATAATATTGTAAGCGGGTTTTACACCTGACAAGTAATTGATCAATTAATTGAACAAGTGCTTGTTCAAGTGACTTGACTGTTAAAATTTTCTCTACTTGTTTATCAAGTAGCTTGCTCAAGTACGTAAAGAAATTAAAACTTGTCATCAATATTTTTAGGGGCCTTTAGTAATTGGATAATAGTTAACATAACCCTAGAAAACCATTTGATGAAATTGAAAATAAATTTGACAATAACTTCAAAAAGAGTAAAAACATCCAAATTTTTAATTTCTTTATCAAATATTTGACAAAGTAACTGAACAAGTTTTGATCAATAACTTGTCAGGTGTAAGCCCGCTTTTAATAACCCGTAAAAGCAAGCCACTTACAAACCCTTATCATCCTCCGTTAAACTTAGCTTGATCTACAGGTAATTTCAATATTATACATTTAAAAATAAAAATGAAAATTTTGACAGGCGCTCATATAAACGAAAATATTAGTAGAGACTTTAAACTTGGCAGTAGCTACTTGAACCCTCTTTCCATTTAAGATTTTGAGGGTAAGTCTCACCCCCTGATAGACGATTGCAGTTTTAAGATGAAAGTAGCAAAAATGTTTTCAACCCCAAAATGAAAAATTACGTGGTCCGAGCGTTTTTCCCTAAATAATATGCAGTGTTCTGTTTCGCTTTCAAATGGCTTCCCGGTTAAGCCTTTTTACATTAGAATTACAGGCTTAAGCATTGCAGCTGATGTGAGAGAAAAAGGTACTAGTAATGTTTTTTATTGTAGGTTCAAAGTTAAAATTATTATAATATTAATAAACTAAAAAGAAAATTAACATTAAAAATTGGTTAGATAAAAAACTTACTAAAAGCTAAAAAATAAAAATAAAAACTGAAGTCTGTTAGTACTCATGTGCATACATATTAATGACAAAATAGATAAAAGACGGTTTTATACTTCCATTGCTATTTGTTATTAACCGTCTTTATTTGTGTAAGTTTGATAATTTCAGTTTGTTTAGTAACTTTACTTATTGTTTTAAAGCCAGTTTAATTTTTTTAAATGTGTATATTTGCGGACCCATGTTTTTACTAAATTTTGTTCATAAAATAAGTTTATACCTGGGTCTTTAAATTTTTTACCGAAATTGAAAATAAACACCCTGCGTATGTTAGAACTCTTACCTGAACTTTAATGTATATAAGATATTTATAAGAAGCTCAAACGTTTTGCCTAATTTATTTAACTTCTATCCCCTCGTTTAATGCCGAAACTTCTTGAATGGTTTATTATAAGAAACGACTTCATGTTTTAAAGTCGTTCCTTTGTGATGCCGTGTCTTAAACAAACTTTGGAAATGACAAGTAAACATTTTAGAAATAAAATAAGTTTTTCCTTTAAGCTTTTATAAGATTTGTTTACGGAATCGTAAACGGTAATAGAACACAACACACAACTACATCAATCTGGGTCCTTTCATTTTAAAAGGATTTTGATTTCATAGGGGAAACGCGAATTCGTAATAAAAGGAACGTCGTAAAAGTGTATCTTCTAACTTCCAATAACTGTCAGCGTTCCCGCCGAATTAGATTAGAATGTTTGTTGTATTTGGCTTTGTGACAATGGGCATTAAACGGCGCGCGCGATTTGATTGGAGCTTTCCTGTACCGTACAGAGTCGAATCTAGGTATTAAATATCCTAAAGAAATCTCTTTGTTGTACAGGGTAGGCAAAATTCGACGAAACGCGTTTGTATTTTAATAATAACAATGCAAAGCCCAAGAAATATCTTTTACTTAACCTACATCATTGTCAATGACCTTTAAGCAAACACAAGAATATACCGGGTGACACAGGATGTTGGTTTCCCTTAATTTTTTTAGTTTTAAAAACGCCAATAAAACTTTTACGGTATAATTATAGCGAAAATTAACACCAAATCACTTCCGGTTTAACCGTAAAGTACAACCAACTTTCTTATGTTATAAGCAAGTGCTTATTTTTTTCTATATTCGTATTCTCTATAAAATTCTCTAAATGACGCCTAGAGAATACTTTAAAGAAAATCAAGTACCGCCATTATTTTGGTTTTTTGTTATGTGCTGCAGAAAGACCTATTTTACTTTTACAGGTACAATTATCCTTTATTTTCTTTAATACACTTACATTTTGTAATTTCAGTTTTTAATGTAATTAATTCATAATTTCAGTTTTTAATGTAATTAATAATAATTGTTTAAACATTTTAAATAAAAACATTCCATTTTATTTTATTTTTTAAATTCCAACCTTAAATCCCTTTTAAATGACATATCACCACATATTGTTTATTTTGAAGATGGCGGCCATGGATCATTTATTTATGGACTTCTCGGATGTCGTAAATAAATTATCTATTGCCGCCATCTTGAAAACAAACAAAATGTTGTGGATACTTCATTAGAAAGAGATCTCACTGAAAAGTTTACATATAAAAATAAAATAGGGTTGTTTCCATTTACAAAGTTTAAAAAAATTGTATTGTCTCTCATCAATTACATTAAAAACTAAAATAAGGAAATGTAGGTAATTTATTCAAAAAAGTACAATAGACAATTTTTTTTTTTATTTCCACAGACTAGTTAGTAAAAAAAATTAAAGCAGAAATAATGACGATCCTTAATTTTCCTTAAAAGAATTCTTTGGGCGCCATTTTCGAAGGAAACACCTTGTTCTTTATATTATTAAAAAGATAATTTTATAGAAAATACGAATAAATACAAAAAAAATAGGCACTTGTTTTTAAAATAAGAAAGTTGGTGGTACTTTCGGTTAAGACGAAAGTGATTTTGGGGTTGTGGATAATGTCAAAAATGTCAATGTATGCTATAATATTACTGTAAAATTTTTATCAGTTTTAAAAACTAAACACAAATTAGACGGAAGGTGGGGGGAGAAACATCTAGTGTCACCTGGTATATTCTGGAAAAAATCTTTTTAAAAATATGATTTAAAAAATAATACAATAATAATAAAGCCATTAAAAGCTTAAGCAAAAACAAAGAAAAACTACAAAAAAATAAAGTTATTTTGATAATTTAAAATATAGATTAAACGCAAAGGCTAAGAAAAAGAAACAAAAATATATGACCCACATAAAAACTTTTTGTTTCAATTTATATCATTGAAACGGTACTAAATTTAATTTAAGGGATTCTGTTAGTTGATTGGGTGATCGAGTTACACATGTGTGACGTCCCCTTTATTAGAACCCAGTGGATTGGCGTCGAAATCTGAGAGGATAAACCATCGACCGGCAAATTAGAAAGGATTACCCCTGTTTTATAGGTCAAATCTGCGAAAATAGTAAAATTGGGTATAAATTGAAAACGGATGTAGGAACAAGAGATGTAATTGACAGTTACATAAATTAACTTTTAATTAAATTTAACGTATAGGTATTTACAGTATTATAAGAAGTTTAAAAACTTGTTTAATTTAGTCGCAAACTTTAAAAATATTTTCGTTTGTTGAAAAGTAATAGTCCTGTAAATTAAGGTACTGTTAAAAACTCATATTAACATTTAAAAAGGTATTTTCCTACGAGCGCGTGGAAAAGTCCACTTTTCCGCACGCATTTGAGTGCGCAAGTTGCACTTTTCCGCACGCCATGCGGAAAAGTAAAACTACTCTAAACTCTTACAGGTAAGCAAGATTTATATGTATTTTAGTAATTGTAGGCTATTTTATGCAATATACGAAGCCATTGCAAGTTTTAGTTTAGTCTCTTTTTCGTTTGTTACTTCGTAATTTTCAATATTTCAACTAAAACACAGAAAAAACATTTTTTTAATTACCCTGTATAAAAATAATAAATGATTATGACAAGTCAAGCAACAATATGTAATCTTGGTGATTTTAACACATGTCAGATTTTTTCTCCGTTTCCATATGAACAAGCTTGCGTAGATAATGATGACGTCGGTGGCCTCTTTACTAAACGCGCGGACTTTAGGAGAGATAAACTTACAAAAATAATGTGTGATGACATACAGGATAATTAAAATTTGATAGTGTTGAAGTCTGACAGTAAAAATAACATTTCTAGAATCTTTGTAGTGTCCGATCATAGATAGCATATACAGCATTTTTCGGATTTTTACGACCGCGCGCAGTGGGTGGATGAACATGCGCACTTAAAAGCCGTGGCAAAATACAAACACCGGCACCCTGTAACCTTCGTCCGCGGTCTGACCGTAACGCTCATTAGCTACCGTACTTCGAACAGAGGGCCTCCTGGCCGTCAACAAATTATTTCTTATAATGCGAATAGTTTGTTTGGGTACGGGTGCGTTTACCCTCAACTGGCTTGCGTACAAACCGGTTTTTTCGCCCATGAAATGTAACTTTTGTTTCGCGCAGGTTATAACATTAGCAATCCATCGGGATCAGTGTGTCCGATGAAACAAATAACGGACTTTATCTGCAATTGTACCGTAAATATGCAGAAAAGGGATATGTCGAATAAAATATTGACCATGAACAACTCCCCTCCTGAGCTAAGTCAATCTTCATCAAGCCGTACAATAAGCGATTCCATAAGCCACTCAGCTAAATGAAATTACAGGTTCTGCAATTAATTTACAATATGCTAATAACTATTTTTTTGTTGTAAATGTTATCAACAAATAATTTCTATTTATAAATATGTTGTAGTATTTCTTTTAGATTAAACATAATTTAAAAAATAATCATTGATTTATTATTGGTACTATGTGACGCCTCGTAGGAAAACTTTGTTCCTAACGCTTGCGCAAAGTGACTTTTCGCACTTGTTAGGAAAATAACTATTCTGATTAGAAAAATTTGAACTTGACATTTTAAAGTACTAATATGCCAAAGCCACTATGAGTCACACTTTATAGTCTACTATTGCTTCTACCTATGTTGGGAGCATGTGAGTCATTACAAAATATCGTATATTTTGTCCAAAAAATGTATGTATAGTTTATTGCAATAAAAATACTTTAAGCAATTTGCCTTGTCCTATTTAAAAACATATATATTTATTTGATATTGCTTGAAAAAAATTATGTGTATTACGCGCCACTTCAGAGTTAATGATATAAAGCAACGACAAAGCGAAACCGACGCTCTAAAATATTTACCTTGTAGGAGTAGAAACATTTTTTTCTTTTTATATAAAAATTATACACAATTTAGAAACTTAGACAATCACGTTTTCGATTATAATTTTATTTTGTATTGCATGTAACGTCTTCGTCTTGGAAAATGTAATTTAAGTGCAGAGTCATGCGCTTTCTCATAAATATATATTTACGGAAACAGTTAACATTCAAGATTCAGCAATGCCGGAATGCCAAAGCTAACGCTCTTTATTGATTTACGAAACAAATTTCGACAGGTTTTTCACAGCTTTCGAAATGGTATTTGAACTAAAGTGTCTGCCAAATAATGTAAAAATAAGAATTTCCTTATAACTGTTTTCCTAACCCTAAGCGTAATAGATCTCCATGATAGTGATATGGTAAATGACAGTCATATAATTTTAATGCGGTTGTAAAATTGCTTTTTGGTTGAAATAATACAAAAGACAATATAAACTATAAAAATTGTACGTTTTCCCCAAAATCTTACAAAGAATTCTTTATTTTGTAGTATAATGAGTAAAGAAAGAATATATTTATTTCTTACGTTTCTTTTTATAAATTTAACCTTACAATTGACAACTTTTCTGACCATGATAAACATTTTGTTTAAACTCAATATTCGGGTTAAATATAATCTTACGGAACCCATTGCATTTGATTTACAAAAATATTTTGTTAAAATGGTAAGTAATAATATAAAAGTGTAATACAGATAAAACATACATAAAGTGGCGTGTTCCTTTGAAAAAGTTTGAAAGTTTCCAATCTTTATAAAGGGTGTTCATTTAAAATTTTACCACTCAAATTATTTGCGAAAAGAGACAGATTTAAGAAAATCGCCAAAACCCGTTAAGATATTTATTGAGGGGGAACGTTTTTTACAAAAATTGAAGGGAAGACCTTTAACAGAGCTTTAAGAAATACCCCATTAAGTACATCCTACTTTATTAGTTTCTGGAAATATGGCGCTACCAATCAGGTATTCGGGTAATTTTTAAAAAGCGCCATTTTGTAGTGGGTAAAGATTTTGACTCGACCCCCTTATCATTAAAACATTCTGGGGTGGTGGGCCTATGCGATTTTCTCAAATCTGCCTCCATTCGCTATATAACTTGAGTGGTAACTCTTTAAATGAACACCTTGTATGTATGATTGCACTCTATATTTTTTGGTTTTAAGAAAACCCATTTTTTTTCTTTAAAAAGTAGAGTGTAAACGAAATTGGACTAACAAGCATTTTTAAATCAATTTTCATAAATATATCTTTTACCAATAATTAACCCATTCAATTACTTGTACCAATAATTTTTAAGAATCAGGTAGTAAAACATATTATTACCAGGAAAATATTTCTTTAACAAAAAATAATTTATTACAACTATTTTTTTAAATATTTTTTTATACCATTTTTTATTATTATTATGCAAGTAATTAACTTTATCAATTAAATTTTAAATTAATATCAACGCCTGAAATAATAGCAAATGGTTTCGTGACAATAGGTTAATGTAACTATAATAAATAAATTAATTTTAAAATGAACAAAAAAATGTTGGATACTCTAAAGCTAGAAACCAATTTAAATTATTGTTTACGTTAAACAATATACACTTTGTGTCACTTTAAATATATAATATAAGCTTAATTTTCTAAAAATATCTTTATTCTGGAGAAAATCCAAATATATCTTGTTTAAATATATGTTACATATATATCCCAAGTTTTACCTGTTTATGTACATTAATTACAAATGTTGTAAGACAACAATTACTGTATTTTTGTAACCATTTACCAAAAAATATTATCAATAATAATAATAAATCATTGTTTTGGTAACAAAAAATATATATTTTTTAAGTTAATCTAGTATTTTCATTGTTAAGAATATTTTTGCCAAATCGAAAGTTTGCTTAATTTTGAATGCGTGATGATACTTGGGCACGTTTTTCTGGTAATTTTTTGCGTTATCTTGTTTGGTCAAATTAGATAATAAATAAATCCGCTGGGATAATACTTGTAAGTGGTGCAAGCATATAAATTCAAATTCAAAAATGGTTTATGATAAAATAATGAATTTTCTTACTAGGTATAGTATTCTTAATAAATGTCAACATGGCTTTGTACCCGATAAATCAATTGAAACAGCAACATACAAGGTATTAAATTATGCCTATAGAAATCTGGATCAAGGAAGATTTGTAGTGGCTCTTTTCTTTGACTTATCTATAGCCTTTGATACTGTAAATAGAAGTATTTTGCTTTCAAAACTATACAATATGGGTATCCGTGGTAAGCTATCTGAGTGGATTGAATCCTATTTGTCTGGGCGTGAAATGGTCGTAAAATATGGCGGTGCTACGTCGGAATCTAGGCCTGTGTGTATGGGAGTTCCGCAGGGATCTGTCCTGGGACCATTACTGTTCTTACCCTATGTCAATGATTTACCACACAATATTAGTACAGGAGTGACATGTGGTGTGCCGCGGATACTCCGGAGGAGCTCTCAAATCACATTAGGATTGTGTGCCATGATATGGAAGTCTGGTGTCGAAATAACCATCTTATAATTAACACTAACAAAACTGTATACATGAACTTTTTTATTAAAAAACCGTTACCATCAAATTTTGAAATAAATACTTAATAATAATAAATTTTCTGAAACTACAACATTTTTAGGAACCATTTTTGACTCCACAATGTCTTTTAAAAATCACGTTGATTATGTCTGCTCAAAATTAAATTCGGCGTTTTATGCAATCCTTAACTTAAAAAATATACTGGACGAATCGGGATTGCTCTCTGTGTACTATTCACTGACTTACAGCTATCTTTCAAATAATATTGTGTCCTGGGGAGGTAGTGATGCATCTGAGAGAGTCTTTGTGGCGCAAAAAGACTACTGAGGTTAATTTTTGATCTTAAACCGCGTGACAGCTGCAAATCTTTATTTATCCAGAAAAGAATCCACACTTTGCCATGTGTGTTTATTTTTAAGTGCGTGACTTATGTAAATTCTAATATGGGACTATTTAGGAGACTCGGAGAGTTAAATCATTACAGCACTAGAAACAGGACTATTATAGATGTTCCTTTACACAGGACCTCCTTTTTCGAAAACTCTCCTTTTTACGGTTGTCTTACTCTCTACAACAAGCTTTCAAGAGATTTTAGAAATATGCAAGGTGGTAAATTTAAGAATGCCGTTAGGCAATTTCTTATTGACAAGGCATTTTACTCGGTTGCAGAGTATATGCGACATTAGACTTTGTTACTTTGCTTGCGTTCTGATTTGACAATTTTAATATTCTTTTATATGTATATATTTATACAAAATTTTAACTTTATTTATAATAATTATTTATAGCCAAGGTTTCTGTTCATTTGTATTCTTTTTTTGTGTGTGTTTTTACAATTACATTTTATATATTTATGTGTCTATGTATATTCTATCTATCTAAATCAGCAAATATTCGCCATCAAATTTTCATAAAGAAACAGTTTCGTCTATAGTTTATAGATCCGAATAAAAGCGATCTGCACCCATCTGTTTACCGGATAAAAACTATTTCATATTAAATATATTATGTAAACAAGGGTATTGACACAGACGCCCAAAAAATATGTTTAGGGCTATATTTAAATTTAAAAACATAACCTCAAAACTTTTAAAACACCCTCTATAATGGATTTTTAACTCTACATAAACATGATAGTACTAATATCTCACCAATTGTTTCCAATTTTATAAATAAAGACATGGACTTTTTTTTAATTTTTGTATTATTACAATAATACATATTTTATTAACTAGCCTAAAATGTATTAAAAAAATCGGATATCTGCAAAGTCGGTTTACTGACGATATTTAAACGTGACAACGTCATAAGAAAAATACTGATGGAATGGTAGCATTTTTCATTGAAAATTAAACAATTTACACCACATTCACTTTTCACTGCACTTCCTACTCTGACGAAAACATGTAAATTTATTATTGTATAGCAGGCGGACCGCTAGGAGAGTAGGAGAGAAACAGATGTCGAACGCCGCCGAACGCGGAGGCCAATTGTCGCGCTCCTCACTTGCACTTCAAGCTTTGGAAATGGAACGCCGCATTAGTAATGTTTTTGTGCGTGCAGCCGGCTCCATCGAATTGTAAGACGTTATCACGTAAAAAAAACACCATACATAGTGTGATAAAAATTTTTAGGCAATTTTTTAATATACTTAAATATAGCTTTGACTGTCTTAATTTTTTCAACACATTCTAAGGCTAGTTGTATATTTATCAAAATTTGAGAGAAAAAAATAATGATATGTTAGTCGTTATGTAGAGTGAATAAAAATACAGGGTGTGTACAAATTTGCAAGGTTATTTTTAAATTTAAATATAGCCTTGAACATAATGTTTTAGGCAAGCCTGTGGCAATACCTTTGTTTAAAAACTATATTAAATTTAAAATAGTTTTTATCTGGTAAAAAGATGGGATCAGGTCGCTTCCTATTTGGATCTTAGACTATTCAGATCAGCAAAGAGTCAAAACGAAATTTTCTTAAACAAAAAGTTTCCTTTAGTATCCATTAAGTTCAGCCTGATATAGCTGTCGGCAAGTATGAAAACTTCCGTAAGTTTGATAGCGTAGTTGTACACAACATTCTATTTTACTGACTGGCTCGTAATGTGCTTGTCACAAATGGTTTTGTAGCTGATATGTTATGGAACTTTGTAGGTTTAATGTTGTGTTGACATTAACAACTAAATTTGAAAACAATTAGGGGTTAAATTTGAAACACCTTAAAATTAATTAAAAATAAAATATAATAAGATTAAAAGAAACAAACATATGTCATACACAACTAAATAGGAGAAAGAGTGTATCTACAAGGTAGCATGTAAACGTGGGGAGTCATACATTGGTGACAATAAATAATAGTTTAAAAACACTAAAAAACACGCTTTTATATGTAACCAAACTAAAAATTAAAAAATAATAATTTTTCATTACAAAGAGTTTGTATCACAGTAATAAAAGGTCAAACAATGAATCATAATTATATACCTCACAAAATAGAATTATAATACAGAATAATTCACTTCAGAGTAAAAAGCGTCAGCAATCTATAAAGGAATTTATTTATCCTGGCGATCCTAATCAGGATAACGGGATACTGTTTGCAGATTATTGCATTGTCATGGGTCCTTGATACGTGTGCAAAGTTTCAAAGAAATCGAATCGCTGGAAGTTGGTGAATATTAAGCTTAAAGATTCCGTTACATACATACATACATACATACATACATACAACCCAAGCTAATAAAAGCGTGTTAAAAACGCCCGTGTAATGTGGGAGTCCTAGAAGATAAGCAACCTACACATAAAGGAAAAATATTCAAGTCTGGAATCGCTGATCGCGTCACTAAGGCTTAAAACAGACCAGCGATTTTTGCCCAGTCGGCGACAAAGCGGTGCAAAACACACGATACGGAAAGCGAACTCGGCGACGCCTATATGGTATTAGTATGTTATAAAGGCACTGGCTAAACGACCGCCGGCGGTTTTAATCAATTATAAGAAGAAAATCGCCGCCGGGATGATCCTTAAGTTTCCAACGTTCACTGAACGGTAGGGCCAAGCAAAATAACAGGCTTGAAATTGAAAGTCGCGCCGCGTACGAAATTTCGCCATCGACGAACTAAACAAAAGTCAAACGTCCAAATGGAATTATTTTAAATATTAAAATGGATACTATACATACTATGATTGTGTAACTAGTTTTATTGGGTTTTTATTTGTAGAACATAAACCATAAATAAAAAATTAAAGGAAAAATTATTACAGTTAGCATAATTGCGACTTGGTAAGTAAAAAAACAGTTATTTCTCCATACAAGATGACCGAAAATCGATTTTTTCGGAAAACCAGACATATACATTTTTTTTTAAACAAATAATGTATGAAAGATAATTCTGGTCTTCAGCAATCTGAAGACCAAATATTGCCCCTTTTTTAGTCGCCTGGAGTTATCCCGTTTTCATCCCCAAAGACAAAAATCCTTAAAAATTACCAAAAACCTTATTTTTTTTTTCTAAAAAACAACAAAAAAATATACCTTTTTTTTTAAAACAGAATATGAAAAAGGTAAAATTACAAATCCCATCCAGAGACAAAAGATTGTCCCGTTAAGTCGGCCGGAGCTTGGTCCCGCATTTCTTCCTTAAATACAAAACCTTTAAAAAATGACCGAAAAATCATTTTTTCTAAAAAACAAACAAAAAAATATACCTTTTTTTTTTAAAACGGAATATGAAAGGTGTAATTACAAATCCCATCTAGAGACAAAATATTGTCCCTTAAGTCGGCCGGAGCTATCCCTGATTTCTTCCCTAAATACAAAAATCTTTAAAAAATGACCGAAAATCATTTTTTCTACAAAAACAACAAAAATATACCTTTTTAAAAACGGAGTATGAAAGGTAACTACAATCCCATCTACAGACAAAATATTGTCCCTTTAAGTCTGGCCGGGCTTATCCCGATTTCTTCCCTAAATAGAAAAATCTTAAAAAATGACCGAAAATCATTTTTTCTAAAACAACAAAATATACCTTTTTTTTAGAACGGAATATGAAAAGGTAATTACAAATCCAATCTAGAGACAAAATATTGTCCCTTTAAGTCGGCTGAGCTATCCTGATCTTTCCCTAAATACAAAAATCTTTAAAATTGACCGAAAAACATTTTTTCTACAAAAACAACAAAATATACCTTTTAGAAACGGAATATGAAAGGTAATTACAATACCATCTAGAGACAAAATATTGTCCCTTTAAGTCGTCCGGAGCTATCCTGATTTCTTCCCTAAATACAAAAATCTTTAAAAATGACCGAAAAATCATTTTTTCTAAAACAACAACAAAATATACCTTTTTTTTTAAACGGAATATGAAAGGTAATTACAAATCCCATTTAGAGACAAAATATTGTCCCTTTAAGTCGTCCGGAGCTGTCCCTGATTTCCTTCCTCAATACAGAAATCTTTAAAAATGACCGAAAAAACATTTTTTCTAAAAACAACAAAATATACCTTTTTAAAACGGAATATGAAAGGTAACTACGAACCTCTAGAGACAAAATATTGTCCCCTTAAGTCGTCCGAGCACCCTGATTCTCCCAAATACAAAACAAACATTCCTGAGTTTCATTTTCCAAAAAATAACAAAATATACCCTTTTTTTTAAAACGAATAGTTTAAAGGTATCATAAATAATAGCCTAGAGACAAAATATTTGAAACAAACTGGAAGGTCTTTATCTTCTTCTCAATGTGTCTTTTGAATGACGAAAACATTTTCCAAAAAGCCAATAAAGAGCATCTTCTTTTTTAAAAATTAAGATAGTACATGAAACTCACATTGTCCCTTTGTCAACGGAGTTGTCCTTATTTCAAATCTCGTAATGACCGAAATATCTTTTCTAAACAATAAACTTTTAAACGGAATATATAAGGCAATCACGTCGTCCTCGGGTGCTCAACGATATCCCGATTTTCCCAAATACAAAAAGTCTAAAATGAAAACCGTTTAAAAACAACATACCTTTAAAACTGAACATAGTAGGGTCTGCAAACCCACTGTATAAATATTAGTCCAAATTGAGTCTGGAGCTTCTTGGCATGGGCCTAAAATCTAATCATTTCTTTTGGTATCAACAAAATATACCTTTTTTAAACGGAATATATGAAAAGGTGTAATCAAATACATTTGCATAAAATTGTTCTTGTTGCCTGGTTATCTCGGATTTCTTTCCCTAAATACAGGCTGAAATGAAACATTTTTCTTAAAATAACAAATATATCTTTTTTAAAATGAACAGAAAGGCAATTACAAATACCATCTAGACACAAATATTGTCCTTTAACTGGAAGTTGGTCGTCAAAAATCTTAAAATGACTGAAAATCACTTTTCTAGTCAATGTGAAAATAGATATCCTAACATGAGTGTAATTACAAAGATCAAAATATTGTCCCGAATAACCGGATATCCCGATCTTTTCCTAAATAGAATAAAAATAGTCGAAAAACTCTTTCTGAAACAACAAAAATATGCTCCTTTTTTAAAACGGAATATGAAAGGTGTACTCACAAACGTCCCCATTCACGTTATCAAAATATTGTCCTTTTTTGTGTCAAACTGGATGATTTTCTTTCCTTAAATAAACCTGGAAAATGACTGAAAAAATATTTTTTCTAAAACAAAATATAATTCTTAAACGGAATGAGTGGAAAAGGTGGTCACAAATAATATCTAGAGAGACAAAATATGCGTTCTGAATGATTTCTTCCAAATGGTACAAAATCTGTAATGACCTAAAACATTTTTTCTTAAACACAATTTTAAAATCGAATATGAAAGGTAATTATAAATTCATGAGACAAAGAGAAACTTTAAGGTTGTCCCATTTTCTAATATAATCTTAAATGACCGAAAAATCATTTTCAAACAAATATAATGGAAACTGAATAATAGGGGCAAATCAACCCTAGAGACAAATATTGTCCTAAACTGGAGTATCCCGATTCTCTTCCTTTGCAAAAGTCTTAAATGACCGAAAAACATTTTTAAAATAATAAAATAGTTCTTTAGAATGATGAAAGGCACCGCCAAATATCTAGAGATAAAACACAGTCTCCTTGTTCAACTGATATCTCCGATTTCCTAAATACTAAAATCTTTAATGACCGAAAAACATTCTTTCTCCGTGCATGAAAATAGGCCTTTAAACTGGAAGAGAAAAAAAAATACCATCTAGATCATGTGCACATTAAAACCAAACTGGTTATCCCGATTCTTCCTAATACAAACTTAAATGAAAATCATTCTTTCCCCAAAAATAACAAAAATACAATTCTTTAAACGGAATATGAGGTAATACAAAATCCTTACGACATTGTCTCCTTTGTTACCAGATTTTTGTATTCAGGGAAGAGAATCGGGATAGCTTCCAGGCCGACTTAAAGGGACAATATTTTGTCTCTAAATGGGATTTGTAAATTACCTTTATATCCGTTTTAAAAAAGGTATAGTTCTTTGTTATTTTTTAGAAAAAGATTTTCGGTCATTTTTTAAAGATTTTTGTATTTAAGGGAAGAAATCGGGATAGTTCTGGACGACTTAAAGGGAGTCAATATTTGTCTCCCTAGATGGCATTTGTAATTACCTTCATATTCCGTTTTAAAAAAGGGCACATTTCTTTGTCGATTTTTAGAAATGATTTTTCTGTCATTTTTAAAGATTTTGTATTTAGGGAACATAAGTTCCATGGTCTGACCACCTGCTGGATAATATTTTTGTCTCTAAATGGATTTGTAATTACCTTTCATATTCCGTTTTAAAAAAGGTAATTTTCTTTTGTTATTTTCTTAGAAAAGATTTTCCTGGGTCACTTTTTTAAAGATTTTTAGTATTTAAGGAAGAAATCGGATAGCTCTGACGACTTAAAGGACAATATTTTGTCTCTGGATGGGATTTGTAATTACCTTTCATATTCCGTTTTTAAAAAAGGTATAGTTTTGTTGTTTTTAGAAAAAATGTTTTTCGGTCATTTTTAAGATTTTTGTATTTAGGGAAGAAATCGGGATGGCTCCGGCCGACTTAAAGGGACAATATTTTGTCTCTAGCATGGGATTTGTAATTAGCTTTCATATTCCGTTTTAAAAAAGTGTAGTTTTTGTTGTTTTTAGAAAAAAAATGATTTTTTCCGGTCATTTTTTAAAGATTTTTGTATGTTAGGAAGAATCATCGTGGACTAAGCTCCGAGACCGACTTAAGGGACAAATATTTTGTCTTCTAGATGGGATTTGCAGTTACCTTTCATATTCCGTTTTAAAAAAAAGGTAGCTAGTTTTGTTGTTTTTAGAAAAATGTTTCTCGGTCATTTTTTAAAGATTTTTGTATTTAGGAAGAAATCAGGATAGCTCCGGCCGACTTAAAGGGACAATATTTTGTCTCTAGATTGGGATTTGAAATTACCTTTCATATTCCGTTTTAAAAAAGGTATTTTTTGTTGTTTTAGAAGAAATGTTTTTTCGGTCATTTTTTAAAGATTTTGTATTTAGGGAAGAAATCGGGATAGCTCCGGACGACTTAAAGGGACAATATTTTGTCTCTAGATGGGATTTGTAATTACCTTTCATATTCCGTTTTAAAAAAGGTAGTATTTTGTTGTTTTTTAGAAAAAATGTTTTTTCGGTCATTTTTGTAAAGATTTTTGTATTTAGGAAAGAAATCGGGATAGCTCCGGACGACTTAAAGGGACAATATTTTGTCTCTGAATGGGATTTGTAGTCACCTTCTCATATTCCTGTTTTAAAAAAAAAAGGTATATTTTTGTTGTTCTTTAGAAAAATGATTTTTCGGTCATTTTTAAAGATTTTTGTATTTAGGGAAGAAATCGGGATAGCTCCGGACCGACTTAAAGGGACAATATTTTTGTCTCTAAATGAGAGATTTGTAATTACCTTTCATATTCCGTTTCAAAAAGAGGTATATTTTGTTGTTTTTTTAGAAAAATGTTTTTCGGTCATTTTTAAAGATTTTTGTATTTAGGGAAGAAATCGGGATAGCTCCGGCCGACTTAGAGGGACAATATTTTGTCTCAAATGGGATTTGTAATTACCTTTCATATTCCGTTTTTCCAAAAAAGGTATATTTTTGTTATTTTTAGAAAAATGTTTTTCTGTACATTTTTAAGATTTTGTATTTAGGGAAGAAATCGGGATAGCTCCGGCCGACTTAAAGGGACAATATTTTGTCTCTAGATGGGATTTGTAATTGCCTTTCATATTCCGTTTTAAAAAAAAGGTAGTTTTGTTGTTTTTAGAAAAAATGATTTTTCCGTCATTTTAAGGGTTTTCTGTATTTAGGGAAGAAATCGGGATAGCTCCGGCCGACTTAAAGGGACAATATTTTGTCTCTGGATTGGATTTGTAATTACCTTTCATATTCCGTTTAAAAAAGGTAGTTTTTTTGTTGTCTTAGAAAAAATGTTTTTCGGTCATTTTTAAAGATTTTTGTATTTAGGGAAGAAATCGGGACTGGCTCGGACGACTTAAAGGGACAATATTTTGTTCTCTAGATGGGATTTGTAATAATTACAGCTCTCATATTCCGTTTAATAAAAAAGGTATGTTTTTGTTGTTTTTTTAAGAAAAAATGTTTTTTTCGGTCATTTTTTAAAGATTTTTGTATTTAGGGAAGAAATCGGGATAGCTCCGGCCGACTTAAAGGGACAATATTTTGTCTCTAGATGGGATTTGTATTTACCTTTTATATTCCGTTCTAAAAAAAAGGTATGTTTTTGTTGTTTTTTAGAAAAAATGTTTTTTTCGGTCATTTTTTAAAGATTTTTTCGTATTTAGGGAAGAAATCGGGATAGCTCGGCCGACTTAAAGGGACAATATGTTTGTCTCTAGATGGGATTTGTAGTTACCTTTCATATTCCGTTTTAAAAAAAAGGTAGTATTTTGTTGTTTTTTTAGAAAAAATGTTTTTCGGTCATTTTATAAAGTTTTTTACGTATTTAGGGAAGAAATGGGGATAGCTCCGGCCGACTTAAAGGGACAATATTTTGTCTCTAGATGGGATTTGTAATTACCTTTCATATTCCGTTTATAGAGTAGGTATATTTTGTTGTTTTTTAGAAAAAATGTTTTTTTCGGTCATTTTTAAAGATTTTTGTATTTAGGGAAGAAATCAGGGATAAGCTCCGGCCGACTTAAAGGGACAATGTTTTTGTCTCTAGATTGGATTATGTGATTGCCTTTCATATTCCGTTTTAAAAAAAAGGTATGTTTTTGTTGTTTTTTTAGAAAAAATGATTTTTCGGTCATTTTTAAAGATTTTTGTATTTAGGAAAGAAATCGGGATAGCTCCGGCCGACTTAAAGGGACAATATTTTTGTTGTCTCTAGATGGGATTTGTAATTACCTTTCATATTCCGTTTTTAAAAAAGGTATAGTTTTGTTGTTTTTTGAAAAAATGTTTTTCAGATCGTTTTTAAAGATTGCTGTATTTAGGGGAAGAAATCGGGATAGCTCCGGCCGACTTAAAAGGGACAATATTTTTGTCTCTAGATGGGACCCGTATGTTACCTTTCATATTCCGTTTTAAAAAAAAGGTATGTTTTGTTGTTTTTGAGAAAGAAATGATTTTTCAGGTCATTTTTAAAGATTTTTGTATTCAGGGAAGAAATCTGGGGACTAGCTCCGGCCGACTTAAAGGGACAATATTTTAGTCTCTAGATGGGATTTGTAATTACCTTTCATATTCCGTTTTAAAAAGGTAGTATTTTGTTGTTTTTAGAAAAAATGTTTTTTCCGGTCATTTTTAAAGATTTTTGTATTTAGGGAAGAAATCGGGATAGCTCCGCAGCCGACTTAAAGGGACAATATTTTGTCTCTAGATGGGATTCGATAATTAGCTTTCCATATTCCGTTTTAAAAAAAGGTAGTATTTTTGTTGTTTTTTAGAAAAAAAATGATTTTTCGGTCATTTTTAAAGATTTTTTGTATTTAGGGAAGGAAATCAGGATAGCTCCGGCCGACTTAAAGGGACAATATTTTGTCTCTAAGTGGGATTTGTAGTTACCTTTCTATATTCCGTTTAAAAAATTAGTTTTTTGTTGTTTTAAGAAAATGTTTTTCGGTCATTTTTTAAAGATTTTTATGTTAGGAAAGAAGAAATCCGGGACTGGCTCCGGCCGACTTAAAGGGACAATATTTTTGTCTCTAGATTGGATTTGTAATTACCGGTCATATTCCGTTTAAAAGGTAGGTTTTGTTGTTTTTGAAAAATGGAAAAGCCTTGTAGAATTTTTAATTTTTTTGTATTTAGGGAGAAATCGGGATAGCTCCGGCCGACTTAATACGGGACAATATTTTTGTCTCTAGATGGGATTTGTAATTGCCTTTCATATTCCGTTTTAAAAAAAAGGTAGTTTTTTGTTGTTTTTTAGAAAAATGTTATTTTCTAGAGTCATTTTTTTAAGGATTTTTTCGTATTTTAGGGAAGAAATCCAGGGGATAGCTCCGGACTGACTTAAAAGGGACAATACCCTGTCTCTAAAGGGATATCGTTACCCCTCATATTCCGTCTTAAAAAAAAGGTATATTTTGTTGTTTTTAGAAATAATGTTTTTCGGTCATTTTCAAGATTTCCGTATTTAGAAGAAATCGGGATAGCTCGGACGACTTAAAGGGACAATATTTTGTCTCTAAATGGGATTTGTAGTTGCCTTTCATATTCCGTTTTAAAAAAAAGGTATATTTTGTTGTTTTAGCAAAAATGGTTTTCGGTCATTTTTAAAGATTTTTGTATTTAGGGGAAGAAATCGGGATGGCTCCGGCCGACTTAAAGGGACAATGTTTTATTTGTCTCTGACATTGGGATTGCAGCATGGTACCATTTCATATTCCGTTTTAAAAAAGGTAGTATTTTGTTGTTTTTAGAAAAAATGTTTTTTCGGTCATTTTTAAAGATTTTTGTATTTAGGGAAGAAATCGGGATAGCTCCGGCCGACTTAAAGGGACAATATTTTGTCTCTAAATGGGATTCGTAATTACCTTTCATATTCCGTTTTACAAAAAAGGTATATTTTTGTTATTTTTTTAGAAAAAATGTTTTTCGGTCATTTTTTAAAAGATTTTTGTATTTAGGGAAGAAATCGGGATAGCTCCGGACGACTTAAAGGGACAATATTTTGTCTCTAGATGGTATTTGTAATTACCTTTCATATTCCGTTTTAAAAAAAGGTATATTTTTGTTGTTTTTAGAAAAAATGTTTTTTCGGTCATTTTTTAAAGATTTTTGTATTTAGGGAAGAAATCCGGGATAGCTCCGGACGACTTAAAGGGACAATATTTTGTCTCTAGATGGGATTTGTAATTACCTTTCATATTCCGTTTTAAAAAAAGGTATATTTTTGTTGTTTTGTAGAAAAAATGTTTTTTCTGTCAATTTTTAAAGATTTTTGTATTTAGGGAAGAAATCAGGATAGCTCCGGCCGACTTAAAGGGACAATATTTTGTCTCTAGATGGGATTTGTAATTACCTTTCATATTCCGTTCTAAAAAAGGTATATTTTGTTGTTTTTTAGAAAAAATGATTTTTCGGTAATTTTTTAAAGATTTTTCTATTTAGGGAAGAAATCGGGATAGCTCCGGCCGACTTAAAGGGACAATATTTTGTCTGTAGATGGGATTTGTAATTACCTTTCATATTCCGTTTTAAAAAAAGGTATATTTTTGTTGTTTTTAGAAAAAATGATTTTTCGGTCATTTTTAAAGATTTTTGTATTTAGGGAAGAAATCGGGATAGCTCCGGCCGACTTAAAGGGACAATATTTTGTCTCTAGATGGGATTTGTAATTACCTTTCATATTCCGTTTTAAAAAAAAGGTATATTTTGTTGTTGTTTTTAGAAAAAATGATTTTTCGGTCATTTTTTAAAGATTTTTGTATTTAAGGAAGAAATCGGGATAGCTCCGGCCGACTTAACGGGACAATATTTTGTCTCTGGATGGGATTTGTAATTACCTTTCATATTCTGTTTTAAAAAAGGTATATTTTTGTTGTTTTTTAGAAAAAATAAAGTTTCGGTAATTTTTAAGGATTTTTGTCTTTGGGGATGAAAACGGGATAACTCCAGGCGACTAAAAGGGGCAATATTTGGTCTTCAGATGTGAATAAGAATTATCTTTCATTATTTGTTTAAAAAAAATGTATATGTCTGGTTTTTCCGAAAAAATCGATTTTCGGTCATCTTGTATGGAGAAATAACTGTTTTTTTTACTTACCAAGTCGCAATTATGCTAACTGTAATAATTTTTCCTTTAATTTTTTATTTATGGTTTATGTTCTACAAATAAAAACCCAATAAAACTAGTTACACAATCATAGTATGTATAGTATCCATTTTAATATTTAAAATAATTCCATTTGGACGTTTGTCTTTTGTTTAGTTCGTCGATGGCGAAATTTCGTACGCGGCGCGACTTGCTCAATTTCAAGCCTGTTATTTTGCTTGGCCCTACCGTTCAGCGAACGTTGGAAACTTAAGGATCAT
>JACEGR010008271.1:0-38940 GCA_014170235.1 Listronotus bonariensis
TTGTACAGGGTGGCTCGAATTCGACGCTCATCATTGGGATTTCGGAAACCGTAAGAGATACAGGATCGGTTAAATGGAGGCAAAGTTGCGCAATTTGATGCTCAATAAAATGCCGTTTTAGCGTTTTAAAATTCCGAGTACTTCCGAAGATATTCGAAAAACCGGAATTTTTAATTTTGGTTTCTATTGTTTCCTGGCTATATTTGTTAAGATAACTCAAAATGAAAAACACGTTTTCATGGCCACTTTTTCTGCTCTATAATTCAGTGTGATTAAATATTGAATCTGACGTTTCGGCTTCTGGCGACCATCATCAACTTAATTTTTTAAATACGGACCTGGATATTTTTTTCAATTTAATTAAATCCTTTCATCACTCTTAAAACACTATATATCGCCACTTTGATATTTGCCGACGTTTCGTACAGACAATTCCATCATCAAAATATTGCATATTTATTTAACCATAATACGGCCCTGAACTACATTTTTAGGTAAAAAGGTAAAAAAAGAATAAACTTATTACATATTCATAATGTTTTATTGCAACTCATTGATATCTAACAGCGGAAATTACTTTATAACAGAAACTAACCAGCAGGTACGAATTCAAGGAGAACTTCATTTAATGGAGGGATTGGTATGTGGAGGAACAAAATTATTGGACCTTTCGTTTACGAAGGGACCTTAACTTCCGAACGATATCTAAATTTGATTAGAAATGATGTCTTAGACGCCCTAGATAATCAACCTTTGGCAGTATTTCAAGAAATATGGTGGCAGCAAGACGGAGCTCCTGCCCACAATGGAAGGGAAGTAGCTCAATTCCTTTACCATATATTTCCTAATAAATCGTTTTGCAAGATGGCCCGCTAGGAGCCCAGATCTTAGTCCCCTAGATTACTTTCTTTGGGGATATCTTAAGAACCGTTTATTTAAAAATGCACCTCACGACCTTTAAGTACTACGACAAAATTTGATAAGGGAAGTCGCTGCCATTCCTGCGAGAACAATTATTCGAGCTGTATTAAAAATACAAAGCAAAGCAAGAAAATGCATCGAGGCGGAAGGTTATCTCTTTGAACACTTATAATAGTGTTTAAATTATGTTTATTTTTAATATGGGCATCAAGATAGTATTACAAATTGTTTATGTAAGCTGATTTGTTGTCTACCTTTTTGTATCTTATGTCTAATATTCATGAAATTTTCGGTTAATAAAGTAATTTCCGCAGTTAGATATCAATGAGTTGCAATAAAAGATTACGAATATGTAATAAGTTTATTCTTTTTTACCTTCTTACCTAAAAATGTAGTTCAGGGCCGTATTATGGTGAAATAAATATGCAATATTCTGGTGATGGAATTGTCTGTACGAAACGTCGGCAAATATCAAAGTGGCGATATATAGTGTTTTAAGAGTGATGAAAGGATTTAATTAAATTGAAAAAATATCAGGTCCGTATTTAAAAAATTAAGTTGATGATGGTCGCCAGAAGCCGAAACGTCAGATTCAATATTTAATCACACTGAATTATAGAGCAGAAAAAGTGGCCATGAAAACGTGTTTTTCATTTTGAGTTATCTTAACAAATATAGCCAGGAAACAATAGAAACCAAAATTGAAAATTCCGGTTTTTTTCGAATATCTTCGGAAGTACTCGGAATTTTTTAAAACGCAAAACGGCATTTTATTGAGCATCAAATTGCGCAACTTTGCCTCCATTTAATCGATCCTGTATCTCTTACGGTTTCCGAAATCTCAATGATGAGCGTCTAAATACATTTCTATTTCTTTCAGTTAACAATCGTATTAAATATTTTTGAAGACCAATAAAAAGGTCTAAGAAAATAACATTCTTTTCTAATATTTATGTTACAACTTTCGGCCATTATTATTTTCCGCCCCTGCAGCATTGCACCCCTGGGTATTGCCATCCTTGCACCACCCGGTAGACACGGCTCTGCTCTTGTAACATCTGTCCTGGGACACACTCTATATGTATCTAACAAATTCTATTACTTTCAGATAATATTCATTCACTTATATGAATTGATAAAAACATTCTACGGCCAGGAGGGGGGAGAGGGAGCCACCCCATAATTACAACGCTGAATTTAAATTATTTTTCGTGATAAGCTTGATCAAATAACACAGAAATGTTTAGGTACCATTTCTGAGAAATCCTCCCCTTCTAAATTCTGAACCGTTCGGTAAATTGTAATGACATTTAAAACGAGTGGATTTTATTTAAAAAATACTGAGCCAAACGCTTTTAAAATTAAAGAATATTATGAGCGTAAAAATGAGGTAGCACTCTGCGACCCTTTTCATTCAAAAAGATATTTCATAAGTGCGCTAACCTGTCACATTGACATTTTAAAGCTGTCATTAATTTGTCAAAAAATGGTTCGGAATTTAAATGGGGGACAGACTTACTTAAGGTCCTTAGTGTATAACAACTATTAAAATTTAAAAAATATATATATTAAAATTAAAACCTTATCACCTTCTTGCGTTCGTTTCAGTTGTAATTCTGATGGATATATCTATTAATAAATCTAGGAGTCTGAAGTTTAATATGTTAGTGATTACCAACTTTATTTTAAAATATTTTAACAATAAGTATTACAATTATACTGGTTAAGCAAATAGGTATTGGGATATCGGCCAGTAAAGTAACAACAAAGGATGTATGTGACTAATCTAGTCAGAAATGTTTATATGCGGGTATTCACGTTAGATCGTCTCTTTTTCCTCACATTGCCTATAAGTTAGGTTATTTAGCTGATCCGGTATACAACTACCATTGTCCAAACTATGACCTTCCATGCTTAAGTGAAAACTATGCATGGTCTTGCCCAATAGACTCACGCAAACGTTAGTTTTTGAATTTTGTTCTATTTATTTTCATATGTTTTTACATGGAAATTGAAAAAATGCGAATTAACTATTCAGAAGCTTTAGTTTTCCTTATCATTAGGTAATTAAATTAGCATTTAGTGCACCATAAACCAACCATATACCATAGAATTGGAGAATCATAGCCGGTGTAATTTGCACGCACATAAAGAACACGCGTAAATCGTTCGTAAAACGGTTAATTGCAATTCGCTTTTAACTAATACTTTATTAAAATATTATATACACAATATATTTCAAATTGGTACCGAACCTATTTGGAATCGTGAAAACTATAAGAAATAGAAACGTGGTTACAGGACCGCTGCTAGGGTACCCTGGCGCCGTGGTGCAAAAAATATTGGCCGCCCCTACAACAAAATGTTGAAGTTGAGGTCTAAAAATTTTTTTATAAGCAAAAAAGGTCCCCACTTTTACAAAAACCTTATACTTATTCCTGTATTGAAGAATTTCACTATTCCACATTGCTTTTTCTTTATAAATAATTTTTAAAAGCAAAAAAATACATACTTTATTTCACAATCCATCTCCCCGCAGCGTTTCGCCCTGGTGCTTTGCTCCACTTGCACCACCCGGTAGGCACGGCCCTGCGTGGTTAAATAGAAGACGTTGTAGGCCATTTAATTTTACTGTAGTGCCATTTTATTAGCCTTATCTCGACATCTATCTAAAAAAGGTTCTACAAGATATGGCGACTTGCCAAAACAAAACACATTTTGGCACTGTTTAATTTGCGTTTAGGGAAAAGGTTTTCAACTATTTTTCCCAAATTATAAGGTTAAACGCTGATACCCCATATCTATGTAAAAAAACTGAGGTAATTCGCTAACACCCTGCTCTATAATCCCTGGTACAAAAATAGACCCTAGATGCGACTGTTAAAGAAAACCAAGTAATTGCCGATATTTCTTAAAAGGCTCGTTTTACTTATATAGTCCAATTTTCTTAAATGTTTGAGACATACTAGGTGTTTATGTGTTTTTATAAAATATATATATTTTTTTATCTATCCCTGATTTGCTTCATTAGTGAGATACATGGTATTAAATTTAAAAAAAGGTATTTTACAAAGATCGTAAATATCTTTAAACAGATTTGGTACAGTTGTTTAAAGTATTAAAAAGTCCCAATCCAAATTAAAATTTTAAGATAGTTATGTTTAAGTAAAACTACAGCCACTAACTTTAGTTGTTTTTTTAAATATGAGCTAAAATGCAACTTTTAGTCCTTTGTATTTTCTTTGTTTCTAGCTTGATCTCGAAAAAAAAAAATGAACAACTCTAATTCAATCTAAAATGTATCCACAGACAATAAAATAAAAAAAATAAATCTTACAATAAATGATCAATATGACCACCTGATAAAATACACATTTTTATTTACTTTAAGGTAGAAATGTGTGTGTGTTTTTTTAAATTCTATATTTTATTTTGTCCATTTATTGTTTATAGAATGGATCTTAAAGTGTTTTTAATTATTTTTATTTAAAACAAAGCTCGATACGAATACAATAAGAGACCAAAAGGTTGTATTTTTTAGTTGTACAACACTACAAAAATATACTTTTTTTTAATAGTGTTATTATGATGCCACTTGATACAATAATTTTAGTCTGTTTGGACTAAAAACAGTGTCTATCACTTTTAACGATATATCAAATTAAAACTTAAATTTGTTAAAAAATATTGAAATATTTATAAAAGTACCAATTTTTTTAGAACTTCAAATGCCCGAGATATAAACAGGGTTTCATTTAAATTTTGCCAGCACTTTTTACTTCGTAAGTAAACCAAGCGGCATAGGCACCACCTTCAGTAAATCCATCTTTAAGAGGTCTTTATGGGCTTCTTGGGGAGCAATTGCCCCCATTGTCGGGGGGAAAGGGAACTGCGTACAGCTCTGGCCATGGGTGTGGATTATTATTATTTTTTTATTCATGCATATTTTTTAAATAAAATGCCTTTTTTCTTCTACATTTTAGTCAAAATATAAAAAAAAATAATAAAAATATTGGCCATATTAAGGGTCGGGATCCCCTTCAATCTAGGTTGGAGGCTGTAGACTTTAAAATAAAGAAAACAATTTTGGTGATCTGTTAAATAAACCATAAAATTGAAGAATCTTTTAAATTTTATGAAGTAGTAGCAATTTGTCTTTTGTAAGGTTTAATTATTTTTATTCTATAAAATATTTTCTTGGTTTTAAGAAACTTATGGTGAAATTCCAACATTTTGTAATTTAGTGAAATCGGTTTTAACAAGTTTTATTTAAATGGGGAAGTGAATCCGTTTAGATTAATTTATGTATGCAGGTAAAAAGAAATATTCTCACAAAGGATAATATTTTAAAAATACAAATCAATAATAATATAACGACAGCCGTATCTACACTAACGCACATTTTCCATTAGACCCAGATAAAGCTTATTTCCATTTCATTAATCAATAGGACATTAAAATGGTATGAGAAAATGCTGTAATAGCTGTAACAAAAACATAAATTAACAAAGAAACAATAACTTCATTCTTAACCAAATCCCTTGAAAAACTTTAGTCCGGTAATTATAAGATTTATTATCATACATTTCTAAAGTGTTTTGGGCAAAGATATACAGGTTCAACTTAGTTAAAGTGTATACGAGGGTAAATAACAACAAAGCGGGATCGATGCACCGTGTATTGAGAGATAGGGATTTCGGAACAAAAATAGTATCATTCTTATTGCGCACTATAATAGTTCTATTTTTAATAGTTGAGTAGGGTTTAATACTCTGCTAATACAGACAGCAACGCTGTAAAATTCTTAAAATTTAACACATTAATAAACATATTATACATTTAAGTAAATTGTAATAAAATTATTGATTTTGACATTTTTGTCCACATATTAACTGAGGCACTGTGCTTATTTACATGCCGGATATATTTATTCAATCTCTGGATGATATTTTACACGCGTTACTGCCTTTTCACATTAGCGGGTAGCTGGGAATCAGGCCGAAGGACAAAGCGCCTTTTCACACTACTCCGGATTCGCCGGACAAAGTGATAAAAATTATACGAAGCCTTTTTAAGTTTGCCGACTTTCTGCCTCCTTAACGTGTAAAGGTCTTATTAGAATCCATACACTTCAATAGCGTCGGTCCGTCGCTCGAATTCCCTTCTTCCGCTAATGTGAAAAAAGTGTAGAAACTACAATTTGATGAGGAGACTTTAGAAACCTGTGTACTCTATTACATAATACAGAGTGTTTCCTAATTGCCTAAAAAATTAAGGGGGCTTACTTTCAAACATATTCTATACAAAAGAAAAATATAATTATAGATCCGAAAATGCCATTGTTTTAAAGATACTTAAAGTTAAAAAAAAATCGTTTTTGTTATTATTATTATTTTAATAATTTTTTTATCCGATTTGGATAAGATTTGGCAGTGTTATAAACAGTAAGGGGCCTATTTGGCTTATTAAATTTAATATGAAACAACATGAACAGAGCATTTACCCGACAAAAATATTGAACCCACTGATTTTTAAGCAATTTTTATATCTTTTAAAATTGATAAAATAAAAATACTTCTTTGTTTGTTAAAGAAAAATTAAAAAGTGTTTTTAAAACTTTAAAGTGTTTTTAAAAAGTTTATTAACCTCATATCTTGAAAACGAAAATTCGGAAAACACATGTTTATAAAGACTTTTTCATATAAAAGCTCATGAATAAACTATTTTTTTTGTTAAGATTCGAGAAACACCATGTGAAAGACAATTTAAAATTTAACAAATTGCATTAAAAGAAACATGATTGTAATGGTTTATATGAATTTGACTACAAAATTAGAATATGTATATTCTTAAAGTACCGTACTATATTGCGGTATAAAGGAGTAGACTCTGAAATATTATTTAGTAGTGGAACTTTTACTTAGAATATAGATATAAGTTGACTATATGCGTTATATTAGTAGTTCTTTATGCGGGTGGATATTAAAACTAATTTTTAATTTAAAAACCGTTTTTAAATAGCGGGTATTTTCAGGAAGTGAAATCGCTTACTGTGTTTAGGACTGAGTTGTTCGGTTTAATATAAGGATTTGCCGCGAGATACTATTTGGGAATGGATTTGATAAAAGAGGCTTATCCAGGTAAAGTACCTCTATTGTGAGTTAAGCATAAATTATTTATTTTTTTAGCTTCACCGAGTTCTAATATTTAGTAAAGGGTCAGCTAGTTAAGAAGCGATAAAAAAATTAATTTACAATATCAACGTTTTTAAATAAAATAGTTTAAATATATTAAGAATATTAAAGCCGATCCTTCCGCCCTTTATCTTTTGAACAGAGACAAGACTCAATCAGGTTAAATTTGTGTGCAAAGGGTGTCACTAAACTACTTTTTGACATAAAATAATCGGTCACGTTGCGTAGCAACTTTTTTCATTACTAATGAAATGGGATTCTCTACGCTATCACCCGTTTAATTTTTTAAAATTTTTCTCCAGTAGTTCCAAGTTACAAGCGTTTAAAGTTTAGCTTCAATTTTAATGCACATAAGATCAGTTTGTTTTTAAAAATTCGGCCCAGTTTGTAACTTTTTATTCATGGTAGAATCAATGTATACAGGGTGGCCCACGAATACGCGACGACCATCAACTTTATACTTTTAAATAAGAAAACACCTATTTTTTTCTATTAAATAAATATGTTCATGTGCCATGTCCTATACCTAATCTCAACAATCATCAAAGAATTAGCTGCGATTTCTTTTAAAATTGTTAAGAGAACAATGCTTCTGGGAAATAAAACTAAAACTAAAAATTAGAGGATTCATTTGGGATCGCATACACAGTCTACATGCACCTTTTACGGGTTTCATGTAAATCCACTGTGTTCACAGTATACTAAATATACTCTCGTGAGCAACAACTCCATTTTGTTTAAACAAAAATACCTATATTTTCTATAAATTTTCAATTCTGCACTTAATTTTAACTATGTTTATATGTACAATATTCTATAGCTTAAGACTAAAGTTATCGAAGATATGTACACATCAACATAAATGAAGAGCAGAAACTATGTTGATAGTTGTCGCATCCTTTTGGCCACCCTGTATGCAATACTTTGTCTCAAAAAAATCTCATGTTTACGGGATCCGAATAGAAGGCGACCTTCACCAAATCTGTTTACCGGATAAAAACTGTTTTATATTAAAGATAGGTGACCTTTAAAACAAGGAGTATCGTCACTAGGGTTGCCTACAAAAATTCGGTCGAGGCCATGTTTCATTTAAAAAATGACCTTCAAACTGTTTTGACACACACACTGTATAATGGCAACCCTATATTTTTAAATACGTATGCATTATGCTAGTTATTAAAATGTATATCTTACACAAATAATAGCAGAATGTACTTAAGAAATTTTTAAGTGTAAGATTGCTAAAAATTTACCACAGCTTTATTTATAAAATCAAAGAAACAAAATCTACCATTAGTACTGTCATGTACAATAAAAAAATAAAATTGACATTATACAGGCCACTCAAAAATTTTAAAACTTCCTTTTTTTTAATTGTGGTCATAACCGTGATCTATTTTAGGCAACCCTATGGCATTAGAAATGCATCTTTAATAAACATTTTTATCGTAAACAGATGGGTGAAAGGTCGCTTCCTATTCCGAGAACAAACCCTTTTCAAATTACTTTTTCACAAAAAAAAATCGATGATTTTCTCGATCATTTATTAACACTATATACAACAGGATACCATGAAACATAGTTAGCATTCGATGTGGGTTTAAAAATCAAAATAAAAATTGCTAGTTTAAAAAAAAAAAATTAGTTGTTGGGTATCGGTGATTTTTTAAGCCGTCTTGGTGATTCAATGTTTTTTTAAGTTAAATACTAAATTTTAAATAAATTTCTTCTTACACATACGTGTCTTAACAAATTTCAGAAGACTTTATACTATTAGTAAAACGTACATTTTTTTTTATTTCAGAATCAGAGAAACAAAAAATAGAGATTGGTAACAAAATGATGTGTCGTTCAGTATATTTTGTCAAATACCAAAACGCGTAAGGCCAGGTCTAAGGCCAAAAATTTAGCATTGTTGTGTTTTGTCTATGGTAAAAACAGTGCTCTTGTCTTAGCTTTCTTCTACCGATAAAATTTTATTTTTTATTTTTCGTACATTTTTTTCAGAACCAAACAAAAAGCACTATACAGTGTGTGTACAGATGGACTTAAATAGGTATACCAAAAAAAAAAAAAAAAAATTTAATATTTCAAAAAAGTACTCTCAATAAAAATTTTGTTTGTTTACAATGCTTACAGCTATTATAGTCGCCATAAGATATACAGGGTGGGTGAAAGCCGCAAAAAATATTATTTAAAAAAATAGAAAAGTTTAGAAAAACATATTTTAGTAACTACCAATTATTAATCATAAAAAAATATTAAAAGGGTTCAATATTTTTTTCTATGAGGTTATGGTTTCAGAGGAAAAATGAGGTAAATCTAAAAAAATTATGATTATTACAATTTACTGGAACAAAATGGTTTTAGAATAAAAGCGTTAAGAAGAATTGTCCTATGATATACAGATACAGATACCAAAACTACGAAAATGTTATTTTGACTTCATATTGTATGCCTATAAAATGTAAAATTAAATAATTTATAAAGAAGAAACCATTTATTTTAGTTTACACTTAATTTTCCCAAGTAATAATAAGCGATAAGAAAAAAATTATTGGACTTTTTTTATTACAGCTTTAAGCATTTTAGTCAAAGCCAAAAATATTACAAATAAAAAATATAGATACGTGGTGCGCTTACCACTTCAAATAATGTAAAATGGTACAAAACTTTTAAAATAAATACAAAAATACAGGCGTTTCAAAAGGGTCTTTCCCTCTCGCCTCTAAACCTAGCTACGCCACTGAGTAAAAAGTGCAATTGTCTTTGGTATAACAAATAGGAAAGTTTTAATAAATGGTATTTCCATAAAAATTACCATAATGTTTACTTGTTTGTCGGTAAAAGTAGGAAATATTAAAATACAACTGCAAATCCTGTCTTTCATAATGTAGAGACGCAAGGCGTGAAGATCCGCAAAAAATGTCGAGGTTCAATTATGTCACGATTACAATTCATCATCATAACCAGAAAAGTAAAAATCCAAATTAGTTTAATAATTTAATTTATAAAATAAACTAACAAATACATTTTTAAACTGATTTTACTTCTTTAACATCACGACTAGAATGTGTTTTAATAAACCTAAATAATGATAAATAGAAGTGACCTTGCTACATTTTTTAAATAAAGAACCAACAATTATTAAATTTCATTAGGAAACTAGGTTATCTAAATATAAAAGCTTTAAAACTAAAGCTTTTAAAATTGTGTTTGCTGCTGAATCTACAGAACAAGGAATTTGTGGACCCATGTTTAGTTTATATAAAAATTTTGGCTTAAAATTACCCAAATACTACATTTATTAATATTTTTTTATTGTACAGGGTGTAATTTAATTGATGGCTAAAAATACAGGGTATGATTTCATAGCTTATTTTAGAAGGAAACGTTTACATAAACATATGTCCTAAACCTCTTAACTTCAAACTACAGAGTGTTAAACCAGTGGCGTCCGTAAGAGATGAATAATGATAATTAAAAAAGGAATATGGTACGCCATTGCTTTTCCAAAAATAAGAAGCATTTTTAAATTCTTATTTATTTTGCAACAAATTTGACCTTTTGACTTTTTTCGTACTATGCACCGTTTTTGCATATAAGACTAAAAAAACCTAGACTAATAAAATAATTTTGCTATACCAAAAATGCATCAAAAACAGTTTTTATTTTTTACCCGAAAACTGTCCATCTAACCTATAAGCACCTCCGTGCATTTTTTGTAACGTTAGTACCGACGTGAGGTCGGAGGGCCGCTTTATGTTTTGTTATAATAAGAAAAAGTTATTTTTCTTAAAACATTGAACCCTGTAGCTTAAAAGTTAGGACGTTTAGGACATATGTTCATACCCTGTATTTTTTTAGCCATCAATTAAATTACACCCTGTATAGTATATTTGCCCCAGTCATTTTTAATCAAATTAAAGGGTCAATCTCGGAATCTCACGGTTAAAATCAAATCCTGCCTTATGTGCAACACAGAAATAATTATTTAATAAAATAAAACTTTATAAAGACTTACCACAAACCCCTTATGTCTACAGAGTGTTAGGTTAATTAGCCCAAATAATATAGACCTTCACCTTGGTATCTCACGAAATAAGCTAAATATCTGTACATACCTTTATTTTGGTACAAAAATACTTTTCTAAAAATCCCCTATAATATCGTGTATAAGGAACTCGAAATACGACAGGTGAACTGTAAAAAAACAGTTTTTGCAAATATCTCATTTTATTTACTTTTAATCGCATTTATATTTATTATAAAGTTGTAGAGCACAAAATTCTTTACAAATTTGATTAAAAGGATTTTTTGTCTGACCAACGGATCCGATAATAGAGGGCGCAGAGTGTAAAGCTCTTTAATGTTTGTACATACCTTGGCACGCAATCAATCGTGGTATTCAGCAAATACTTAAGTAAAAAGATAATATATTAGCTTAGAAATTACAATTAATTGCGTGCTAAGTTATGCACATACAGTAAACCGCTTTACACTCTGGGCCCTCTATTATTGAATCCGTTGATCAGACAAAAGAAATGTTTTAAATCAAATTTGTAAAGAATTTTATACTCTACAACATTTATAATAAATATAAATGCGATTAAAAGTAAAGAAAATGAAAAATTCGCAAAAACTGTTTTTTTTTAGTATTTGACCTGTCATGTCTGAGTTCCTTACACGATATCATGGGGGTTGTTTGAAGAGTATTTTTTGTACCAAAATAAAGGTATGCAGATATTTAGCTTATTTCGTGAGATACCAAGGTGAAGGTCATATTATTTGGGCTAATTATCCTAATACTCTGTAGAAATAAGGGGTTTGTGGTAAGTCTTTATAAAGTTTTATTTTATTAAATAATTATTTCTGTGTTGCACATAAGGCGGGATTTGATTTTAACCTAATTTTATGGAAAATAATAAGTAAACACGCTAAGTGCCTAAAACTCAGTGGCGTAGCCATGAGGGGGCGAAGGGAGAATAATATTTCTTAAAAAGAATCTATTTGATTTTTAAGGTTTTGGACAAAACAACGGCTATTAATAACATACCACTACAATAATAATTAAAAAGTCTGTTAATGCCCTCATTAAAATTAGCAATAGCAAAATAGTTTCAATAGACTAGCTTATAAAGTACTACTTTATGAAAAAATGTTGCAAGTTTTATAAATCATAAGTTATTTTTTTAATTAAAAAATAACAATTGCTTTGTAATAACGCCGAAAATGAAAGCTTTATTAGGCGTAGTTTTGAATTTAGTTGTGCTTAGGTATTATTAGACGATCTTTTAATTAAAGGAATGCTATACAAATTTTAATAATTATTTTGTTTCTGTAATTTATAAACATTATACCAATAATAGAAAAAGAAAGTCTGTTATTGTGTGCAGGGGTGTAGTCTAGAAAAACAAAATATTCGTTTTTTTTTCGGGTTATGCTAAACCTAAATCTTGTATTTTTATAAGGGTATTTAAAAAAAACTTTGTATTTAAAAATAAAAGAGTTCCAAAAGAACACCGCCTCTCCCACCCCTTACTCTGGGCTACGCTACTTCTAACTATTTGTCTTAAAAATAATTAGTGGTTTATTTTTTGATATATTTTAATAAATTTGTATTTGTTTAAAGGTTACAAAATAATTAATATAAATTTAAAGTAAAAACACAGAAAAGAGGAGCCATAAAGCTCTTAAAGACTAATACAACAATACTCAATATTTTGTCAAAGTCTAAAATTTTAAACTTAAGAAATATTGCTGTCTGTCTCCTCGGTGGCGCAGTAAACAAAGCTTTGATCTTCTCTCCTAACCAAACGTTAGGAAGTTTATATGAAAAATGCGATATTTAGTTTAAAGGGTTTTAAATTCTCTCTGTAATGCTTTTTAGTTTTTCAAAATCGGTTCAGGTATTGTCGAGAAAATTCATCCTAAATTTTGAGTTATCTAGCCGGTGGCTCACCTATATAACTTTTTTATTCTTTAAAATACCAAAATAAAAATTGGTTCGTAGGTTTATCATATAATTCATTTTTTATCATCATTTATGTCATTATCATGACATTTCGAGTATAATGTTACATTTGCATTCCTGGTACTCTATAGTAGGGGAGAACACGATGCTAAGTGGGAATTCACTCGAGCGTCATAGAGACCTATTGGGTTGCAAAGCTTAGATGATAAAAAAATGGGTTATCTAATGTATACCTTTTCATCGGTTGGGGAAGCGGTTATAGCTTTTTAAATATGTGAAAAAATGCTGTTATTTTTCGGCGTGTGAAAATCGTTCAGATTGTATCCGGATTATATATTTTTCGTTATCCTTAAATTATTTTTTTCAAAATAAATAAAAAATACCCATGCTCGAGAATGTCAAACTGACGTTTTTTCTTACAACTTTGTAGCCCTCCGCTTTTTTATGTTACTCTCAAATTGTCAGATTAGTAGAATATACACTATTTAGCATGTAATTAACTCACCCTATCTGAATCTGACGCGCTCGAAAATTTCTGATATATTTTTGTTTTGTACTGTCGGCCCTGTATACTGATGGTACTTAACCGGGTACAAGATATCCTTCTGTATATTAATGTGCCGTGCTGTAGTAAATCCTAAAATCCCCTTTTGGGCTCCCCTACCACTAGAATAAAATTAAAAAATTAGAAAAATTTAAAGGTAAGATGTCAAAAAGTAATTTATGATTAAAGTTAGTAAAAATAACTTGGGCGTCTTATAAAATAAGGAATCTTAGGTAGGTTAAGCATAAAGCGAAAGTATAAAAAACAAATAAATATGTAAAAAAAATACATTTATGTAATACTACCGTACGAAATTTAATTATAATATTTTAAACAATAAAAAAGTTATGGAGGTGAGCCAACGCGTACAAACCCCGATATTTAGGGTGAATTTTTTCGAAAACTACTAAACCGAAATTAAAAAACGAATGACTCTTAATGAGATAATGTAAAACCCTTTAAGACGAGGTATTAGTTGAACCTCCTTTTTATTTGAACTTTTTGACGTTTGTGTTGGTAAGGGGAGGAAAACTCTGACCGAGATAAATTTTGACACAAAAAGTTGTCCTTCTAAACAATAAAATTGACGTGTTTTAGAATTTTTCTAAAAGTGTACGAATAAGAGAATTGTACTGGCGATTGCCTTGCCAGAATTATACAGGGGTGGCTCGTTTTAATTGGAAGGCATTGTATTCTCACAAAAATATGTGTATATGGTATACAAAGGGTTTCTTTTAAAAGGGCCTTTTCCAAATTAATAAAAAACATCAGCAATGTTTTCAAAAATTGATGGTTGTAAATACTTGGGTTAAATAAAGTTTTTACAAAAATGACAAATTATAAAATAGTGTTTTTATTTCTTGGAAATGTTTATTTATTTATTAAATACATCCATAAATAACCAAAAAAATAAAAAAAAACATGTAAAAAAGTAAGGAGCAGTGTAAAAAATCAAAAAACATTTTTTTTGCTCCTCTCAATATGTCACAAATGTCAAAATTTGACAGTTCTTATTTTGTAACTATTATTAAAGTTTAGATATAAAAAAAAGGGTTTTTAAATTAAAATATTTTTGAACTTTTGCATAAAAGTATACAGTCAGATAAACAATCAAATAAACAGATAAAAAAAAATATATACCGACTTGAAAAAAATAATAAAAGTCATTAAAAAGTACAAGAAAAACGAAGATGGGTACCAACAAATGGTATTAAAGTATAAAAAGCTTTTTGTTTATTTATTTATTAGCATTGAGGAGTTTGGCACATAATATTATTACCTGACTTCACTTTTTTTGTTAATTATTTTCATCTTTTTTAGTAATTATTTTTTTTTAAAGTCGGTCTAATTTTTGTTATGTTTATTTCTAAAATGTAGGTTTATTATTATTACTATTAAATCAGTAAACAAACACTAAAAACACTACTAGTCCCTCTTTTAGTTTAATATAAAGGGTAAATTTGACGTCAAGGTTGTGGATTCTATATGCCCCTGATATTATCTGAGCATATGCCACAGCAGAACCAACTTTGCCGCACAAACAACGTACGGCAGAGAGAAAATATAGCTTTAGTACCTTTTAGTTTCGCGATTCTTACTTAGTTTTTTTATGAGACCACCGCGGAAGTGCACTTATTCAAATGAAAAAATAATTTTTAAAATCGTTACACAAACTACGGAGTAATCGCGTAACATACACAAAAAAATACAGGCGAATTGAGAACCTTTTTCTTTTTGAACTCGTTTGCTATAATTGGGAACTTGAACCCTACTGAAGACAAACTGTATAAAACACCAAGTCCTACCAATTACCAGTGCGAAAAACATTTATGGGTTAATAATTAATTTACCTGTTTTACCGTATTATAGTTTGATTAAAAACAATTGAACCTTATTTAAATTAAAGCAGTAATAAAATTTTATAAAGTTAAGTTAACATTGACAGTAAACACATCATGAATAAGGCAAAGTTTCATCGCAACACCTGGGTGTTTCAAAATCCCAAATGTTATTTTCTCGGTAAAAAAAAACTAAATAAACAGCAAAGCTATTCATACTGTCGCTCAATTATACATTTTTAAAAGCTTTTATATTAGTTTTTAAAACAAGTAGAATTATTTAAAACACAGATACCCTCGGGTAAAGATGGGGAGTTTTAAAATATACAACGTTATTAAGAGTTGGCGAATATTTTTTTCAATGGATTTAAAATTACTATGCTAATATAAATAAACTTATGACAGCAGTTTGTTTTAATCATAATTGACTATAGAAAAAAGTGAAATTAGCGATTATACTTGTCTCTGGGATTGGCCAAGACAAGAAATCTTGTCTTCAAGAGCAACTTTTATCCAAATATTATTTTTAAATCAAATATAAGCTTTTTGTTTAAAGTCACATGACTATTCTAAAATTACTTTATTTTTAACCATGTGGGGGAAACTGGCCTAAAATTGCATATTCAGGTAAAATGACACACTTCATAATTTTTGATTTTACCACCTTAGCAGCGACCTTTTAAACCTGTTGAAGCATGTCTTATGATCACTGCAGTTAGTATCGAAATTACCCTACAGGTATAAGTCCCTATTTTTTTTGCATGACATTTTAAGTTTAATTTCCAATTCACCAGGCGCAAAATAATTATTATTAATTTAAAAGTTGTGTATTTTTGCGAAGTTACATAGCTTTTTTACAAATGTTGTTATTTTATTATTTAAACAGAATAATTTGGCAATGCTTATTTATAAATATGATTACTATAGGTTTATCTATACTTTTAAAATTTAGGCATGTTTACTAAATTGTCGTTTTCGGGTAAAATGAAATACTATTTTAACTTTTTTTTGATGATTAGTAAATACAGCGTGCCTACTTAAGTTTGCACCATATGGAAAACTTTTTTAATATTTATTTTAGGAAAAAAATTCTTTATAAAAAGCTCTGCATGGTCTAAAACGTAAATTTTAATTATCAGATATTAATTTTTGCAGTGGTATACGAGGTATGTTAAAAAATGTAAATTTTGCTCAAGGGAAAAGTACCTTTATTTTTAATAATATTAATTTTTTTACACAAAGAAGTTGTTTAGAATTAAAAATTACTTGCAAATGTGCAAACTTGACTATTCACTTCAAAAATTAAGTACAGTTCTCACCATGGGATTTTTTTCATTATTGATTTTACGAAAAAGTTATTTTCTATAAAAAGTTCTGCATGGCCTAAAGCCTAAAATTAAATTATCACATATTAATTTTTTGCAGTGGTATACGAGGTATGTCAAAAAATGTTAATAATGTTAAAAATGTAAATAATTAAGTTTTCATATTTGTAAGTTATTTTTTATTCTAAACATCTTTTTTTATGAAAAAGTGGATATTGTTATTAATAAAGGTACCTCCTGTACCCCTGCAAAAAATTAATATCTGGTGATAACATTTTAGGTTTTAGGCATTGCAAATTTTTTTATAAAAATAATTTTTTCTCGTAAAATCAATAATAAAAAAAAAATCACAATGATGAGAACTGAATTTTTAGTAAATAGTGACAATTGCGTATTTATAAGTAATTTCTTATTCAAAATAACTTTTTCTAATAAAAAAAAGATATTGGTAAAAATAAAGGTACTTCACCTTAAGCAAAAATCACATTTTTCAACATACCTCTTATACCACTGCAAATAATTAATATCTAATGGTTGCATATTGAGTTTTAGACCATGCAGAACTTTTTATAACAAATAACTTTTTTAAGTAGACACGCTGTATAAAATGAAATCTACTCGCCAAGGTTGTTTAAAGTAGGCCTATGATAAATGCGCGTAGTCTTCCCTAGAATAAAGATATTTTCCGTGAACTTTGTTGTTATATTAAAAAACAGCCAAGATGATTTACCTTCCTTACCTTATCATATTATAAATGTAAAATGTTTTTAATTGAAATGAGTTTTACATTTATTTAATGTATATGATTTTACTTTATAGAATCCTTGAAATCGTCTGGTAAAAATATATGTCATTTTAGCCTAAACTATTGTGTCATTTTATCTGACCATGTCTAAAATGGCATCCTCCATATTTGCGACATTATAAAAAATAGTCGTTATATTTTTTATAAGCTGGATTAGGTGAATCTAGGCTTAAGTAATGACTTAGGCCATTTTCCCCTATGTAATGTTGACATTTCCGACATTTTAAAAGTTTCAAATTGCAACTTTTTTACTATAACTTTTGGCCCACGCAAGAAAAGTTTTCTCCCGTGGGCCAAAAGTAAAAGTAACCCTAGCAACAGTCGCAAAAATTTAAGATTTTGTCAACTTAAAATCTTATCTGATATTTTAGACATCTCTGTGACACCTTTACGCGAGATAAATATCTGGGGGCGTAATTATTTGACAATGTTTCAAAATTAAAAATAATTTTGTTGGGTTAAAACATTTTTAATTAAAAAATAAATTAAAGAAAAAAATTATTACTGTGTCAAGAAATGGTCCTCTTTTTCGCTTGACAGTAAAAATAAGATTTTAATAAAACCCAACCTACAAATAAAGTACTAATCGGACATAAAAATATCTGTAGATTTTAAAAAACACGATATGTACAGAAGATTTCATTTAAAAATTTAAGTTTCCAATAATTTTCGGTGTAATCAAAATTAGGGCAAGGTTGTCATTTATGCTGGAAAATGAACAAAAAGTATTTGCCTTTTCTTTAGAATAAAGATATTTAATAAATATTTTTGGAAAATTCCACTTTTTATATATTATGAAGAAGTATTCTGCCCTTTTATAATATAATATAAGTTAAGAACAGGGCCGTATTAACTGCTTGAGGCACCCTAGGCTTGAATTCCCGGAGCGCTTATTTTCCATCAAAAAATTTTTTGAAGAGCAAAAAGAAAAAAAAGTCATTTCCTTCTTTTTACGCCTATTTTATCAAAGCACCTTAATCACAGAGACATTAGTTACCAAAAATCCCCACTCAACCTAAACTTTTTAAAAACTCCCCTGTCTAGCGCCTAGTACTCCCCTGTCTGGCGCCTATTTTTTTCATGGCGCCCTAGGCTATAGCCTAGTCAGCCTAATGGATAATACGACCCTGGTTAAGAATACTTTATTATAATCCAATCAAATATAATCTTATCCAGACTGCCAGAACGAGAACTGAGCTCATGGTGGCGTCTCAAAATGTTGAGACGCGACCATAAGCTCTCTCAATTCTCGTTCTGGCAGTCTTGTTAAGATTTTATTTTATTGGAAGCTTAAGAAGATTTGTTTAGAGTTTGCAACCTTCTCTGTATAGTTACCCAGCAAACACTATTTGCCGGCAATATACATTTTTCATATTGGCATTGATGGTAAAGCATTGGCAATTGGTGGCAATATTATACCAACATCTAATACGCATTAAAAAGTCAACCCTAAATAAACACTTAATTGCCAATAAATTTTACATGCAGGCGAATTGCCAGCAAGCATACAAAAATGGCGGCATACCAATCGTGATTAAATAAAGCATGCCTTTTTGTTGCAGGCAAATAAATATTGGATTTTTGAAGGCAAACCTTCAACGCATATTCATACTTTTTAAACCATATTTTTGACATTGGTATTAAACTAACATTAGGGCAATTTTTTGATCTATTTTATTTATAATGGCAGCTAAACAACATTATTTTATGTTTTTTTTTACATACTTTAAAGGAAATGGCCTTTTCATAACATTTTATTGTTACAAATCATGCAAATAAAAATTAGGTCAAACAAAATGTTTATTATGTATTTTTGAAAGAATAAAAATAAAACGATGGTAAAATTTGCTAGGTTAATTTCGACCGAAGGTGACAAATTCAAATTTTCCGCTTAGCCGAAATACAAGATTTGACAGATGAGACAGTAAAATTGCTTTTGATTGTTTGTTTTGTTGCAATAGTTTTCTACGTGGTTTTCTAGCTTTTTAGTTTCTTTTTAAAAAAAAGAGTTTTTTAATAGACATAATTGGGTGTATTCATTACCTAATAAGTGTGTCTTGTGTGATTAATTCGTGATGGCTAGTCGAGAAGGCGAGTTATTCAAGTAGACTGTTAGGAGCCGTAAACATTTGTGTAAACCCTTTTAAGTTTGAAGTTACTTAAAAAATAATATGAACTTAGGGAGTTGCCTTATTAAAAGTTTTAAAGACGTAATAATAAAAAATATTATATATATTTAATACTTTTTTTTGACATTTAATTCTTTAAAATATTTCACCCTATTTTTGGATCTGAAAAGTGAGTGTAAGTGTCCTTTGAATACTTACTATTTTAAAGTGTTTTCTTTTGATTTACTATCTTTTTTAAATTTTATTACATACCTTTAATTTTTTATGGTTTATTGTTACTGTATAAAAATTTTTATTATGCAATTTTTTTAATGATAAAGTTTTCCTGCCCTTTTTTCTTATTTTTTCGATTACAACATTCTAAATATGTTATTTAACTTTTGGGACATTCAACTTATAAAACTTGCAATATTTATTTAATGATGAATGCCATCACAGTATCTGCAACACGTGGCCCAATAACGGCCAATTGCCCACTTTCATGTCTTTTTGTTATTTTTTGCCAATAACTTATTAATGATGAATGCCATCATCCTAAACGCATTTTTTGGCATAACTTATTAATGATGGATGCCATCATCCTAAATGCATTTTTCCATCATAACTTATTAATGACGGATGCCATCACATTATCTGCAACACGTGGCCCAATAACGGCCAATTGCCCACTTTCGTGTCTTTTGATACCTTTTGTCAATGCCTTGCCATTAAAGAGTGTTGGCAATACCAGTAAATTAAATGTACATGGCCGACAAAAAATGTTATATGGAAAGTAAATTGAATATATATTATTATTTTAAATATTTTAGTTATTTAGTTCTTTTAAAGTTAACTTAATTTTTATTATATTATGCAAGGACAAAATAGTTCTTCATAGTATATAAAAGTTTAATTTTCTTAAAATCTTTCATAAATATCTTTATTTTGGATAAAACCCAAATATTATTTTGTTTAAATTTAAAGTCCCAGATAACAAATAAACTATTAATACTGGAATATGACGTTTCGTTAAAATAACCACCCTACTAAGTCTCGTTATAATCAATAGGGAAATAAAAAGTAAAGTAAAAGGTTGATAATTTTTTATATAGGTTGTAATGAATTATTTCTGTCGTTACGAAAAATAAGTACACTTTTTATTCAGACCCAATAAAACAAATAAAACTCATTAAAAAGTAAGTAGTAAATAGGGTGTTTAATTTATTTTGAATAATTATTAAATCGTTTATTTAAGTAACCAGTTGAGTGCAATTTATAAAATTTTCAAAATAAACAAAATAACAAACGTATTTAAGTTTTCCTAAAAATCAGTTAGTACTTAATATCTTCCCAAAGCGGATTTTACCCTTTAATACTCATATTTTGTTATGCTACAAAATATATTTTTTGTTGCATTTGACTTGCTTTTGCAGTAAAATAAAATTATATGTTAAACTTTAGTTTTTATTATCATATAGTAAACTTTTTTAATAGCAGATGTATTTTCAGTAAGATAACACAATGAAAGAACTTTATACTTACGAGTATTTATTATTCCACAAAGATGACACTAATAGGCAGTCTTTGATGATTATGCCTAATACCTCCACCATGTAATCTTATCTACTCATTACGTGGTGGTCACTAAAACGGTCTGTTTTACCACCTTTGAGAATAAAGTAGACTGTATCAATAATACGACCCGTGTTTGGCCTAGCGTGTTAGGGCGCCAGGTCGTTGAGCGCACAACCGACGTGAGGTGGGTTTAAATCCTGCCGGCAGCCAAGGTCAGAAATTTAGTGGCTAACTCAACAAGATGGACAAAGTGCAAAATGTATCGCCGCTAATAGCCAGCAAGGACTCAGGCGCCGGAACACACTTTGCCTTGTCCTGCGCAACCGTAGACATGCGGACCTCACTCAGTTGGTAGGTTCGTTAGTCCCCCAGGTTGGGGACGAGGTCTTAAGTTGTCGTGCATGGGACCGTGGTTCGGACCCTACGTTAAGCTGTAGGTCCTGACTGGCTGACATCACCCACCCGTAATAAGACAATAAGCCAAGCGGCTTTAGTGCATGAATATCCCGATCCTATTTTAAGGTCTAAGAGGGCCCCCAAACGTGTGTAAGCAAAAAAATAAGTTGCTGATTAGTGTAAAACTGTCAGGTTAAATGGGAACGATCCTTTTTTATTTTTTTTGCCTTCAAAATTTTTTAATAGAAACAAAAAAGGCAATGTTAAAATAAGAAAACAATATTCTTTTGAATATGGGAACATTTCTCTTTTTTTGTCTAATTTTTTTTGTGGGCCCTAACTTATTGTAATACGAGCCCCTCAAGGCACGTTACGCCACTGCATATCTACTACAAGGTGACCAAAGAACGACCATAAAACTTAGTACAGAAACACATTATGAACCGTCAGCGTCGCTTGACTGGTTCTTGCACCAAACTCAATTTTCCTAATAAAATAAATAAATTTAAATATACACATGCGCATGGTAGATGACTAATTTTTTTCTTATTACATAAGTTTATATGTAATCCCAAAATGTGATTACGCTGTTAATCACATTTTTTGCAAAAATGTCATTTGACAGGTTTCTGAAAATAAAAGATTTATTTTTCAAAGTATCCTTTTAGATTTAGGAAGAAAGATAAACATGATGACTATTTTCTTTGCATTGATAAGAGAAAACCACAAATACGATTATGTTTAGTTCTTGACTGGCGACTGTGTATGAAACTATAATAAAATTATGTTATTGATTATTTTATTGCCTCAGGATATTAAGAGATAATTTAACCGATAGTTTAAAAATTACACCGTATGCGCTCGCTTCAGTAAATAAGCCATTTAATTAAAATAATAATGAGAGCAAGAAATATAATTGGAACAATCCTAAATTGACCTAATTTACAACATATTTACCTATGTAATAAAATACTGCAATATAATAATACATAGATTATATTTAGATATCTTAATTGCCAAATTTAATATAAACAATAGAATAAAAGCAAATACGGAAGACTAAAACAATGAAACAAATTTAATTGCGAAAATATTGGTAAATCAAAAATATTAATTTAATGTTTTACCGAAAATAATTTGGTGCAATACTACTTTATAATTGCACTTATTAATGATCAAAAACATGTTATTACGTTGCGTATACTGACCAAGTTTACATCGTAGCGGTAAAGTCAACAATTTTACTTTATATTTTAAAACCTTAGTTCGGCAGATTTTAGGTAAAAAGTCAGTATAAGCCATTAGCGTAGATAAGGGAAAGAAGGGGTAAAGGGAGTAATTATATCTCAGGATTTCTTAAAGTTTTTTGTTAAAAACCAATAAATAAGCCTGATTTAAAATGCATTCTCCTGTCGTTTGTTATAGTTTGTCCAACCTACCATTTTTCGGGTGGCAATACGTATTTTTGTAGAAAAACGTCAATGTGACGTCAATCAGTAAATTTCGTTTTTCAGATTTAAGTTGGCTGCCCTAAAGTTTAGGACCGTACTAAAGAACGTTTTAAAATTTCAATAATACATTTTCAATTGCTTAGATTTCAGTGACTAAATTTAGCTGTATTATTTTTTAACAATAAAAATAAGTCCCAATACTTACCCAAAATAAAACAAATTATGAACTATAATAAATGTCAATAAAATGTCCAAACCAAAAAAGTATATAAACAACACAAAATCTTACAGTCCTCAAACCCACTAAACACTTTAAAAACTAAAAAAACACCCTTTAGCACCTCTAAAAGTTACAAAAAACAAAAAAATTAATTAAGTCCATCACTGGGTGACTGTCTGGATGACAACGGTTAATCAGCTGAGCCTAAGGGCTTTGGGTTTGTTTAAAAGTAATTTCTGTCAATTTATGGTAATTTCAGGTTAGCCACCCGAAAAATGGTACGTTGCATAAACTATACCAAAACCCTGTTCTTTCTTTGCTTCTCATTTTTTTCAGGATGATACAACATACAAAATAACTACAAAATTATATTTTTAGTGATAATCACTGACCTCGATGGATTGCCAATGTTATAACCTGCGCGAAACAAAAGTTAACATTTCATGGGCGAAAAAACCGGTTTGTGCGCAAGCCAGTTGAGGGTAAACGCACCCGGCACCAAACAAACTATCCGCATTAGAGGAAAGAATTTGTTGACGGCGTCCTGGTTTTCTGTTCGAAGTACGGTAGCTAATGAGCGTTACGGTCAGACCGCGGACGAAGGGTACGGGGTACCGGTGTTTGTATTTTGCCACGGCTTTTAAGTGCGTATGTTCGTCCACCCACTGCGCGAGGTCGTAAAAATCCGAAAAATGCTTCTTGCCACTGAGGATCTAAATGTAGGTTATCTATGCTGATAATTAATTTTGACACAATAAAGGGACATCGAAAGTACTTTGTTAATAGCCATTACTCCCTATAAGGAAATGAAATTATCTACGCCAGTGGTATTAGCTATTAAAATTGGCAACATTGAAGCGCCCTCATCGGACACCTTTTGAACCATTATAGTGCATAAGAATATTTCGCAGTAAAATTTTTGGGATGTTTAGGATTTATTGCATGAATGTAATAACAAATAGAAAAAATTGTTAGTCTACAACTTGTATTAGGTGTCTTGGTGCTTGTTATCATAAATTTCATTAAAAATTCTGCCATAAAGGAAAATGTACAAAGTCGGTTTTGTTGTGTCTGCAGTTTAAGTGTAAATAACCAAGAATTTACCCGTTTTGTGACCCTATATAAAATTACTCGGAACGCTGGCTGTTGTCCAATCTTTGTGTTATTAAGCTTGTTAGACAATGATGCCTTATATTTTTTTTTAAATTTAATGCTTAATCGGGTAATATCTGTAATTATGTTTCCCTATTTTGAATTTAGATATCCATTTTTATAGGCTGTTTAATCTTGTTGCAACATTGTGTTTCCTAATATGAATAACTATACCTTAATTGTTTTCTGTTCATAGCTCATTTAATTAGTACAGAACGGTTTTACGAAATACTAACTGTCAAATATAAGAAAGGAGAAATTTAGTTTTATCTAAAAATTATTCCTTGTATTTTTTAATAATATTTTATTATATCTATGTGTCAATACAAACCTAAATAAAGTTGTACGAAGTATTACAAAAAAATTCGTCCGAGCTACATGTTAGAACACTTTTTAATCTTTTTCACGACCTTTGAATCACGAAATTCGTGAATCTCGACTATAATATAAAATTACCGAAATGTTGCAAAAAGAGGGTTTTAGTGTATATTTTAAATATAAAATAATAAAATAATTTATATAAAATAAAACAGGAGTGATTCTTTATAATACATAAAAACTTAAAGTAGGTAATTATTGTCATTTACTTACAGTCAGTGGACAGTGCAAGTAAAATACCTTATTTTTTGGTTTCTACATCCTACCTAAAAAAATAAATTAGAAATAATATCCAACTTGGTATTCATTAAAAAAATATTCTCCAGTTTTCTTTTGACAATAAACATTACGCTACATTGTAGCCCCAGAGCCAGTGAATCCTTCGAGTAACGTTAGACCTGTAAGGCTAGAAATTTGTAAAGTCATGAGTCATACCATGCTAAGTACGAAAATCAGGCATCAGCCGTGCATATCATTACCCTGTATATTTTGAAAATTTAAAAACATAATAAAAAAGTTTGTAGCTGTAAGCTTAAAATTTTTCTAGGATTTAATTTATTCATAGTAAGGTTTGAAAAAAAATTGACAGGCGTTTTTAATGAGCACAAGTACCTGCCAGGCGAACTAAAAGGTGTGGCTGATTTGGATGGCCATATTTCTAAACTATAAGACATAGACATATCAAATATGGTATTTTCTTAAAGCTTTTTCTCAGAGCTTTTTAATGGTAATTTGATATACAGGGTGCCCCTCTAAAAAAAAATGCCACCCTGTATATTATCACTAGTATCACCGTTAAAAAGATCTTTAAAAGAGCTTTAGGAAAACACCACATTAGGTGTGTCTTACTTTATCAGCTTTGAAAATATGGCCATTTAAACCAGCCACACCTCTGGTTCGCCTGGCAGGTACTTGTGCTCATTGAAAACGCCTGTCAATTTTTTCCAACTCTTACTATGAATGAACTAAATCCCAGAAAAATTTTAAGCTTACAGCTTTAAGATTTTTGGTCTTATTATTTTTTAAAAAATATACAGGGTGATGATGAGCACGGCTAATGCCTGCCAGGTGATGATTTTCGTACTTAGCATGCTATGACTCATCACTATACAAATTCCTAGCCTTACAGGTCTAACGTTACTCGAAGGGTTCACTAGCTCTCCTACTATTATAATTAATTCAAATATCAGAAAGGACGAATCATAGCAATTAAATTAAATTCTGGTTAAAGCAAAAAATTTAAAAGTTTCTCTTATAAGCCTATAAAAATGTAAGGTAACAACAAGGTTTTTATACAGGGTGGCCATTTAAAACGAAACAGAGCTAATTTTGGGCACTTCAGGCTATTTAAGAAAAAGCTAGGACCCGTCGGTTTTTGATTTTAGGGGAAACATTTTATTCCCAATTTCACCCACTGAACTGCAACCGTCTAGGAGAGGTGAGAGTCCGTATATGACAACATATCAAAGTTCTAATATTTATTTTTTTAGTGTTTAATATTAAATTAACTGTAAGAGCAAGCTACTTTAAACTAAGGAGATATAATAAGGCTTAAACGATCTTTAAAATGAGATATTAATCAAAAGTGTAACTCACACCCAAAAATTGGTGGTGGATCACACCCTTGTCAGAAAGATTAATTGATATGTAATTTTAAAGATTGTTTAACCCTTATTATATCCCTGCAGTTTAAAACTAACTTGTTCTCACAGGTTATTTATTATTATATATTAAAAAAATAAAATCAAAATTGTGACAAGTTGTCATATTAACGGAAATTATAGCAGATACTTTAAACCCTCTTTCTACTTAAAATTTTGTGGGTGAGTCTCACCCCTAATAGACGGTTGCAGTATAGGGGGAAAAAGTGGCAAATGTTTTCCTCTAAAATCAAAAATTGACGTATCCAAGCTTTTTTATTCAATGACCTATAGTGCCCGAATCTAGCTCTGTTTCGTTTTCAAGTGGCCATCATGTTACAGTGTATATTGTATATTTAAAAGGTTGCGACAAAACGTCGACTTAAGGAGGTTCGAGGTCGCTAATGCGAGGAAGGGCATGGAACTGGGAAAAGTTGGCACGACTGGGCAAAGTTACTATATTTCAACAGCTGATGCTCGCTCCATCCAGTGGCGTTTAGAATTTGTGAAATTTCGTTGTGCATTGTTTTTAAAGTGGTATTTGTTAAAAGATGTAATTCCAAATGTTTTTTATTTAAAGGTGAAGAAGTTGCAACTTAATAATAATTAAAAATTGTTGTGTAAACTGTTGTTCTAATAATACTATAAACTGTGTTTTTCCGGCACTGATGTTGACACCTATCTGATTTAATCACATAGCCGAAAAAGGTTCCACAGGACGTCAACCCAATTATTTTCAATGTAACTGAATATCGCGATCTTTTATAGACCCACTCTGTCAAGTATTTCGGTGTCGGACTGAGCAAATGCGTCACTTTTAGTCGGACAAGTTTACCACAATGTTTTACATGCAACATTGTGCCAAAAATCCTAAGTGTTGCATTCACGAAATCATAAGGCCCATTGACATGTTATGGGTATCGGATTGTGAGGGTTTCGTAACTGTAACCCTTTCGATTTTTGACACAATATTTTAAAAACTGCATGTAAAAGATTGTGGTAAACTTGCCCGACAAAAAAGTGACGTGTTTGCCCAGTCCGTCTCCGGAAACATTTGACATTGACAGGCAAAAGAAACCCCTAAATGGTTTTAAAAGTGTTACTATCATAAAGTCATAACATAACAACCTCTTGTGTCATTAAGAATATAAACAATTAACTTTATCAAAATTTTACATCCATTTACTTTGGAATAAGTATGCTGTAAATGTAGTCAATAATATGTTTTGAAATAAAATAAAGCAGTTAAAATAATTACTGGTCATTCGATAATTATTAGAAATTTTATTTTCGTAATATGAATAAAAGACAATAGAAATTTCCCGTGAAGTATTTTGTGTAACATAAGAAAAGTAATGAGTACGTTAGTGTTTTGTGATGATAACGCATAGCCTGAATAATGCAAAAATAAAGATAATGAAAGACAAAGGTGACGTTTTACGACTTTTCTGTGATGCTTTACTTTAACTTGCGTTTTCGAAAAGTTCTGGCGAAAAAAATTATAATAATTAATAAACTTGATCAATAATAGGCAGACGAGCTATAAGTTGCCACGAAAAATTATTTGGTGAATTTTGCACTTCAATAATTAGTAATGAATAATTGTTAACCGGTACAAGTCTGGGTATCTATCCTAAGTTATCTAGGGCGAAAGTTTTAAAAAACAGCAATTTTTAAACAGCCATTTTTAGCTTTTGATCTGGTAATACTGTTTTAAATTCAAAACGTCAAACAGCGACAAATATGCAAAACAAATTCGAATTTTTTTAGTTAATTTTACTTCAATGACATTCGCTTCTCATAAAATTAGGTTGGTACTAACGCAGAGTGTCCTGTTGAAATTTTTGGGAGCACTTTAAAGTGAAAAACGCAATTTTAAGAAAAATATTAGCCTATTTGTTTTATTTAAATTAGATATATTCAGAAAGTTAAAAAACTTTTCAGTGTCATCAGATAGTCATCGACTTTTAAAACGTGAGTTGTGAGAAAAGCGGTTTAAAGTTAGCATCGTACATAAGAGTCATCGATAAGGTGGTTACTTGAACCTCCATATCTTCGTTAATTTTGCTTTTATTAATCTTAAATTTTTACACAGTATTTTTAAAATTTTCTTTATTTAGAAAATGTACTTTAAAAAATGTAAAAAAATGTTTTAAAACCTCACTCCCCCTTTAAGATTTTAAACTTCTAGTTACAAAAATTGGATATTTGTAACTAAAACAAGAATTGTTAATTTTAGTAATAAAATTATTAGTAACTTATAATTATAAAATTATTTTTAATTTGACAAGTACGAAACTACTTAGTTGTAAATATTTTGTTTCTGACAAAATACGATGTTACCTACTATGAATCCTAAGTATAAAAATTCTATTATAAAAATAAATAATTGTTAAAAAAACATAAATTTTGCTTAGGTTTAAATACAGAAAAGTATAATAAATAACAAATATATCTATGTATACAGGTTTTTCGTTATTTCAACAGTATATAGAAAAGATTTTTTTATGAAAAAAAAATTGTTTACACATATGTCGGACCTGCTTTCATTTAAAGATACAGGGCGTTAAAATTTTCAAAAAAATCGGTATTTTTTAAATATCTTTGAAACATTTGAACCAATGACGTGTAAAGGAGGTCATTGCTTTTAGCCGATTTGAATAAAATTTGGGACAGTTATTTAATTTAATAGGGCGCTTGTAAAGCTTTGCCTAGATTAGTATTATTGGGTCCAGTGGCGTCTCAGTGGGCACCACAACCAATATTATTTCGAAAAAAGTACGCCATCGACTTTTTAAAAGTTTTAATTTTTTTCTGATTAAGTAATTAACAATTTAACGTTTTAGTCCCTTGTAATTTCTTCGTATCTGCCTTCGTTTCCAAAAACATATTAATGCTACTTGAATTTCTTTTAAAAGTACCCATAAACAATATAATGTAAAAAGCAAAAATAAAACAATTATTTGCCTTAAAATAAATAAGCAGTTGTGTATTTCCTTAAAAATTGTTATTTTCTTATTTACTGAGGTCAAAATCGTTATTTTTTTAATTTTGAATATTATTGTATGCTGTTAAGGGCTACTTTTTAAAAGAAAATTAAATAGCTGTAATATTTTTTTTAACGATGGCAGGTACGAGGAAAATAATATTGGCTGTGGTGCCCACTGAGACGCCACTGGACCCAATAAAACTTATCTAGGCAAAGAATTATAAGCGCCCTATTAAATTAAATAAGTGTCCCAAATTGTATTCAAATCGGTTAAAAGGTTCCAAAGATATTCAAAGTATACCGATTTTTTAAAAATCTTAACGCCTTGTATCTTAAAATGAAAGCAAGTTCGGACACATCGTCGCTCCAGAATAATGGTAGGACAACTTAAAATTTTCAATTTTGCGATTTTTAATGAATCCGCTTTAATTTTTAACGCTCTCTTTATACTAGGATATGTTTAATTCCCCTTTCGTACTGTCTTATGCGATCTATCCTTGTATAAAAATAAAGCCTAAATAATATTAAAAACGCAATTATCTTAGTATGGTACATTTGAACTTGTCTTACTATTATGCTGGAGCGACGATATGTTTATAGAAAATATTTCCATTCACTGTCGAAATCGAATCGAAAAACCTGGTGCACTCTGTATAGTATATTATGAGTCTGCTTTTTCCTTACATAAACAAGGCGTATAATGTTACTTATTATTTTGTGGTATATAATTTTCTACTTAAATTAAATGTTACTCCAATCGGTAAATTATTAGTTTTACTTGCATCCGGATACTAATGCTTTACCTTTTACCTGTGCTATTTTTTATTGATAAAATATTAATTGTATTTAAAAGTCAAGGATAAAAAGTAAGATAGTTTTATACATTTATTTTTGAAAAAAGTCGACGGTTTATCAATTTTAAAACAGCAATTAAGCACAAATTAGTAAATTAGTAGCACTTTTACCGTTTTTTAAGATTAAAAATTAAAAAAACAATTGACAGTCGTGTTTTCGAGAAACAGAGTAATATAGAACTTTTTAAAATAAATCACCCTGCATTTTTGTATTTCATACCATTGTTCAAAAGATCTATTAAAAAGCTTTAAAACATGTTTACATGTAATATTTTTAGATACTAAAGATTTATTGAGTTTGATAGTAAACTAGCATTTTTAAATGAAACAGCATGTAGATTGTATCACCAATTAAAAGTTATTTTAAAAGCTTTTTTAACGGGATAGAAAAAAAATCACATTTATTAGGTCTAACGTTTATAGTTTTGGGAATATGGACATTATTATATTACAGTGGTATAGTAATTGGACAGTGGCGGCGCGACGCCAGCTTTTTTTTAAGGTTGGACGACAGCCGGCGGAAAAATTTGAAGGGTGGGCAGAAAACTGTGTGCATTCAGGGGCGAAATTAAAGGGGCAATTGCCACCCCTCTCTTCCAAAATTGATGTACATTAAAATTAAATTTTTCGACATACATCTGGGTGTGTGTAGAAGATTCGAATAAAATTCTATTATAAATTCCTGGGGCTATAATATAATGATTTAAATCAACTTACCTTAGTTGAAAAATGCATGATTTTGAAAATACAGGGTTTTAAAGTTTCATTAAGGATTTAGTTTCATAATATTACGCGGTGTAAAAATCTGCTTTCACTTTATTTCTAAAATTTAGAGGGCGCCACCTGCGGTATCTAGCAGGCATTTAAAACAAAATTACGTTTTTGAGCCACTTTGTATTTAACTTTTAAATATATTTTTTATTTTTCAACAAATTTTACTTAACAAAGCGACCGTTTTTGAATTATCTGGATTTTAAACAATTGCTTCTTATGTGGCCAGGTCTAAACTATACAGGGTGTTTTTGTATGAAATTCTTATCTTTTAAAAGAAAAGTTCAAATAAATGTATATCCTCATAGTTAACGTTTGAGATACAGAGTGGTAAAGTTAAAACAAAGCCTATTTATTGCTTGTGACATTTAGGATATAGGTTTATTTAAACTATTTTTGTAATATTCCCTAAAGATATACACTCCTAAAGGTAACATTTTATTTTAAAATACCCTGTGCAGTTTAGACCCTGGCCCTACAGGACATATTTTTTAAAATCCAGATATCCTTAAAACGGCTGCTCAAATTAAATTCTGCCAAGGATAATTTTTTAGGTAAAATTTGTTTAAAAATAGACATTTATATTTAAAACTTAAATACAGAGTGGCTAAAAAAGCTATTTTGCTTTAAAATGCCTGCAAGATACCGCAGGTGGCGGCCTCTAAATTTTACAATTAAAACGAAAGCATATTTTATGTTTTAGTTTTAGGAATCTACTTTAGCCAAACATTGTGTATATCCACCTATTATTATTAAAATTATTTATAGAAAACTAACACCAGATTAAACTTTTACACCCTGTATCTCCAAAATCATTTACTTTTGGACTTGACCATGTTAGGTTAAATAGTCATATTTTTAGCCTTAATTTGTGGTAACATCTCTTCCATAGCTTTTTGAGACACCCTATATATTATAAACTACGGCTTAGAACATTTCGTAACTTAAATTTGAAATTAAACTAACCGGAGAATTTTTGAAAATTTTAAATGAAGGATTTTATTTTATATTTAATGTTTGCACTATAATCTCTTTCTAATGACATAGCGCAACATACTGGTAATTTTTAATATCGCCACCATAGATCATTTATCTAAGAATTGCGTGATTCGTCTTGAATAAATGGTTCATGGAAATAAGACGGTATTTTTTAAACAGGACCTTTTCGCAGGTTGGGCGAAAACAATTTAAGTTGGGCGCTCGCCATACTGCGCCCACCCCTGGCGCCGCCACTGTAACTGGATTAGTTGCCTGTACCAGTAACTTGTAAGACAACAACTAACCCAAAGTTAACAGATTTTTTTTATATTAGGGCGATGTTGCGTAATATTGTATTATTGTTTAAAATTTAGGAACTTTTAAGAAACTTTATTGGTGTTTTATCAATTTTAACTTTTTAAATATTAATTAAACATCATCTCAAAACAACACATGGCCTGGAAGTAAAAAAATTAGTTACAAATGTCAGTTGTTTTAAATTAAAAATTCCGCAAATAATCTAAAAGCTTTTTTCAAATTTGGAAATGCCTTATACCTACTTTAGTGTCTATTACGCCCTCAATCGGAGTTCTGAACCGAGTTTGTATCTGACAGTTTTCAAAGTCCCAATGGTCCCTGTCCTCGTCTGTAATACTTGAATTAGCCGGCCTTTAAATATGGTGTCGGGTCACGAACCCCGGCTTGCTTATCCTAGATCAAGAGCTGACAAATATACTTATACGAAAACTACAGAAATAAACACTAAACTAATATTTTCAATTATTTTATATAAGTGCTAAATTATAACTAAACACATAATATCCATATTTAACTTCAAAAAACAAAATATTTTGGTTCATCCTCTCAATAAACTAGTTGGTTTCTCTCTCTCCGGTGGCGCAGCAGAGCTTTGGTCTCAAAAGCCAAAAGTCTTCGGTTCGATCCTCGACAAGTGAAATATTTTTATGTAGTAGTTATTTAAAAATATTGTCCATGGTAACACTACCGCGTTTTCTAAAAGGTCCGTGAAATGTAAAAATTGCATGTTTCAGTGCTTGGACAACTTTGACAGAACTGTGGAAAAGATGGGTTAAACATCTGATAACTCGACACTCTCGGTACTAAGGCTTTTGATTATGTACAAAAAAGAGGGTTAAAAGGAACTACAACGTTAAGGGGGTTTAATTATCTCATATGGTCAATAGACCCCCAAGTATTAAAAAACCGCAGAGTGCTACCATTTGACGGAGTGCGTTTTTGAGAACGGAGTAAAAACAGACCCTTTTCAGTTTTTTGTGGTTAGATCGAAAACTATGCACTTTTTCCAGGTAATAGTCAACAGCAATGTTGTAGGAAATTAAATTCTTTATCGAATAACTTTTCAGAATTAAAAATAGTTTTTTTTTACAAAAGAATGCTTTATTTTTTTTTGTATTTTGCCCTATAACTTTTTTCTATGGGGGTCTAGGTATAGGCATTGGTTGATATAAAAGAACCTTTATTGTTTTTTTTATTCGAGAAACGATTATTTAAAGTTTGCCACTCACATCATGTTTCGGCAATTTTACCTATTTTTCGCAAACAATATGTTGTAACCCTTTTCCACGCAGTTTTAGGTATAGGTAATAGGATATTCAGTTGAAAGAGAAAACAATTACCTTTAAAACGGTCTACTGTAAGAGGCTCTAAGACTATTTTGTATGTAAGATATGGTTGTTCAAGTTTTTCTACTTTCAACAATTTTTCCTAATCTTTACGTATATATTTTTAATTTCTTGTTTTAACTTTTTATTTGTGCGTTTATGTATATATGATGCAAATTAAAAAGAAAGCCTATTTTTTTATGTTTTAAATGGTACATTGTCAAAAATTCTAAAGTTAATTCTAAGCAAGATATGGGTAGTCAAGAAGTCATACTGCAACGATTTTTGTTAATTTTTACGTATTTTTTTTTTAATTTGTATTTTTTTTTACGACCGTTTAATTATGTATACATTATTAATGTGGATTTTAAACAGGTAATATGACTTATTACCCACAGCTATTACCCACGCTCATTACCCACCTCCATTAACCACGGCTGTCGTTTAAATGTGCCTAAATCCTATAATTTCTATATGATTTCGACAATCCCGATTTAAAATATAACTTTTCAGCCAAGGTTACTATTTTTAGTCACATTAGAGTATAAAAATTCAAGGTATGGATTAATTCCAATATTTACTCTCAAAGATCCTACAACACAAGTTTTGCTTGAAAAAATAGCCCTTCGATGTACGAACGGATGTACAAGAAACGGTGGTTGCAGAAAGTTAGGTATTAATTGTTCCATGTTCTGCAATGAGTGCTTAAGTATCAAGTGCTAGAACTCTGATTAAACTGAGATTTTAGAAGAAGATAGTAAAGCTAAGGAAGAAATAGATTTTTTTGAATTGTAACTAAATTGGGTAAACAAATAAGCTTTTATTTTTATTTAGTAATATATATACCCAAATGCAAAAAGAAAGAAGTAATAACGAGAAATTAAGAAAATGTACGTAAAAATTATCAAACATCCTTGCAGTATGACACTTTGACTAACCATATTTTGTTTAGAATTAACCTCACACTTTTTTCAATAATCCATTCTAAAGATAAGGCAATAGGTTTTTTTTTACATCACCTATATTTAAATGTAGAGGAAAAAAAGTTATAACGATTTAAAAGGATATAGGTAAAGGTTAGAAAAAATCGTGAAAGTAGAAACTAACTTAGAACCATATCTTACTTATAAATAGTCTTAGAGCCTCTTACAATAGATCGTTTTAAAGGTAATTGTTTTCTTTCTCAAATAAATACTTAATTGACTATACCTTAAACTGCGTAAAAAGAGTTACAGAACATTGTTTGCAAGAAAATGGGTAAAATTGCCGAAAAATGATGTAAGTGGCAAACTTTAAAAATTGTTTCTCGAATACAATAAATTCTGAAACCTTTTACCTAGCGCCATTTTATCAAGGAAGAACGGGAGTTTTTTTTCTGTAAACCAATGCCTATACCTAAATCCCCATAATAAAAAGTTATAGGGCAAAATACAAAAAAAACGCGTTTCCGTATTTTCTTTTGCTTCGTTTTTTGAGTATATTTTTGTCAAAAATAACTCTTTTTTAATTCTGTATAAGCTAATTCGATAAAGAATTTAATTTCCTACAACTTTTCTATTGACTAATATCTGGAAAAGTGCGTAGTTCTTGACCTAATCATCAAAAAACTAAAAAGGGACTGTTTTCATCCTCAAAAACGCACCCCTTCAAATGGTAGCACTCCGCTGTTCTTTAATGGTTGGGGGTCCATTGACCATATGAAATAATAAAACCCCCTTAACGTTGTAGTTCTTTTTAAAGTACAGAATTAATAGCCTAACTCTGGTATTTAGGCATAAGCCTTTGTGGGATGTTACAAAGATAAACAATAAAAATTCATTCCATTCATTCATACGTAACATGATACCCTACACAACTTTTTAACATGAGTGTATCTAACTTTGCGGACTAAATACATAATTTGCACGTATTAACGCCTGCAATCATAATCACCCACCTGCTAATTAAAAATCAAATTAGTAAAGAGAGGATACTTTTATTGAAATTACCATCCAATTAAGTAATTTTCTCACTACTTAATTTGTTTTTATTTTTAACGAAGCTTTGCGAAACAGCTTGTGCAATGCTGGATTTATTTAAACAGTTTGCATGCAAATTTTTCCTTAGACAATGAAAATGTATGCATTTTTGTTTTGTTTAAGTTTCTTTTTTTCTGGTATCAGATTTGTAGCTTAATGAGCCTAAAATAATTTGCTAATTTTTTAAAGTTTTAGGGCTTTCATTAACTTAAATAAATTAAAGCGACAACGTGGGCTACTTGGTAAAATAATTATATTACCTAGAACCAAAATATTGAAATTACCACCATAAATTACTACAATTTTTTTTTTATTAATTTTTAAAAATATTTAATAAAATAGTAATTAACAATTACAAATTATACACGTAGATATGAACTTTGCTATTTAATTTGCTTTTTTAGGATGGTATGTTTAACCAGGATACAGATAGTCATTAAAACTGCCACATTTGAATGAAAAGACAATGCTGGTGCGCAAATATGGTCATGTGTATTACAAAATACATTGGCTTTTCATGCAAATGTGATAGTTTTGCATGACCGTACCCCTGTTTAGACATTTTGACTGAGTGCCATTTTGAAGTACCAAACAATCAAACTGTTTCAGAAGCCCAAGACTCCTTTGATAATCGCATAAAAAACCAACTTCTTATTGTCTCAAATGGCAGCCGATCTTTCTGGTCCTTTGCCAAAAACATGAATAGGAATTTTTGTATTAGTTATTTTTTACCACTAACCTGAGAAGATAACAAAATTTTACCACTAAAGGAAAGGCCGAACTTTTTACTAAAGAATTTGCTGCCAATTCCACCCTTGTTTCTTCCGCTAATCATCCTATTCCAACTATTGCCCCAGTTTCTTATAAAAGGCCTAATTCCATATGAAAAGAATACGCAAACAGTTTTGGTTAAATATCAACAAAATTTTAAATAATATAAACAAACAACAAAATTATTAGGTTATAGACCGAAATTCAACGTCTTTTCATCGAAATGCGCACTGTCAAAGATCAAAGCTGTCATTTTCGTCCACTAAAAAAAGTCCGACGTGTTTACACCAAGGAAAATCATATTTGGTCACCCCCATTTGAGAAGGACTGAATTGGAGTAGCAAATTTTAATACTCAAGTGTTTACACCGTGAATAAAGTACGCGTGACGTCATTTAGACCTCGAACTAAAAATTTGGTTCTCCCGGTGTAAACTAGGCATATAAGGGGAAAATCACAGAAACCAAACAAAAACTATCACCAAATTACTAATTCTTGCCGACGGCGCGGCGTAAGTCGATTTTACGATCAGGAAACCCCAAATTACAACGAGTGTGGTCCTGTCTCTGTTGAAGTAAATGCTTTCAGTGTTGTAAATACTATATACAGGGTGTTTTAGATTAATGGGGTCAAATTTTTAGGGGTTATTTAGTGCAACAGTAAATAACATTTGAGTACAGGGACTAATGCTGGAAAAGTGTCACTAGGGAACTTGGACCCTAAGACGCCTTAAAATTTAGAAAGACGATGAGTTGCCTAAAAAGGACTTGATGCATTTAATTTTTGCCTTTCGTACATAATATCATTACAATATTTTTCATAAAACCTATAAACAATATTACCAAAATGATTTAAATGTAGATTCTGTAATATTTGATATTTTCAATGATATAACCCCAAATATTTACAAATATATGGGGTTTGAAAGGAATCCTTAATATTGATTTAATGACCTAATTTATGTTGATTAAATAATCTGTGAAATAGGAAAGTTTATTTTTAATTGTAAGTAATGTGTAAGGTAAGAACCTAATTAAAAATAAATAATAAATATTATTTGGAGTGTTATAAAATCAATAATAACCCGGCAGTCATCTCCTAAAATTATCCATCATTAACAAATATTAACTGTCTATATACGATTGGTTTAGGAATGTTAACACATATGTCAAGTATATCTGTAAATATTCCCTATGTTTGCAATAATTAATATTGAGAAATCTATAAAGTAAATTTTAAAGTTGTGATAAATTACTATCTATTATTTTAAATAAGATAATTATACCATATTATGTTGTGAGAATATTTTAAAAATTTAACAAGTATAATTCAATGTTTTTGCATTATTTGAATACATTGAAATCCCGATCCGTAAAATTGTATTAGTCTCAGTGAAAAAAATATCGTTATAGTGTATTAACATAGAAGCGTTAACACATGTCAGACACGGTCATGTCTTGGACCGTCAATCTTATTTACGTGTCCGTTCCGTCACGGTGTAGATTCGTCGACAACGATATTTATCAGTTTTAACTAGGCATCCAATAGAAGGTGTTGTAAAGAATTTTCATAAAAAGCATGGATAACGAGAAACTTATTGAATTAGTATGACAATATCCCGTACTATATGATTTATCACATCCGAAGGACATGAATACAGTTGCGAAATACGACATTTGCACTCGGGTCCCTATTAACTGTTTGAAGCGCCCTAGGCTAGAATTCTCGAAGCGCCTATTTTCCACCAAAAACATTTTTGAAGAGCAAAAAAAAAAGGTCAGCCCCTCCCTCCTTATTCCAAAGCACCTTATTCACAGAGAAATTAGTCACCAAAAATCTCCACCCGACCAAAACTTTTTAAAAACTCCCCGTCTAGCGCCTATTACTCCCTGTCTGGCGCCTATTTTTTTATGGCGTCCTAGGCTGTAGCCTAGTCGGCCTAATGGTTAATACGGCACTGTTTGCACTAAGGCTGGAAAATAAATTAAAGTAATACATAATAATACATAATTATTATATTGTAACAATTGGATAAACACATTAGACAGCTATTAGTGTATTCCTTTTACCTTGCAGAACCGTTCTCTGAACTGACAATGAGTGTCAAGAACGGTTCTACAACATGAAAAAATGTCAAAAAATTGTAAAAGGAACACTTATGGTGTCGTTCCGGGCGGTTCTAGAGCATAAAAGGAATACAGCATATATATATATATATATATATATATATATAACTTTTATTTTTCTTAAACCATTTTTTAATAACTGATATTAATTTATTCTTGGGTATAGGTTTATATATTAGTATTAAAACGCTTGATTCGACGTTTCGCCTCATGTTTTTCAAAATGCTTTATTCAGTGTTTTTTCCTCGAAGAATCATTTCTAATAATCTT